>PVIH01007430.1:0-100461 GCA_004025045.1 Sigmodon hispidus | reverse complement strand
GAGGCACATTCACACTCCAAAGGTATTAGCTCAACTATGTTCATAGCAGCATTATTTGTAATAGCAAGAACCTGGAAACAACCTAGATGTCCCTCAACTGAAGAATGGATTAACAAACTGTGGTACATCTACACAATGGAATACTACTCAGCAGTAAGGAAAAATGATATTCTAAAATTCACAGGCAAATGGATGGATTCGGAGAATATCCTCCTGAGCGAAGTCTCACAAACTCAGAGAGATAAGCAGGGGATGTACTCACTCACTAGTGGTCTCTAAACAAACAAACAAGTAAAAAAGCCAAACATGCCCAAGCGGCAAACCACAACCACGGAACAGCTTGGGATCAGAAACATCCTGGACTGACCCTTTGGATCCCACTCCACCTAGAGGAACACCTGACTCACTCTTGAGGGAGGGGGGAAAGAACTGGATTTGGCCAGAAGTGGAGACTGATCTAAGCATTACTGGGTCAGTGGGACCATAGGACTGTCTGCTCCCTGCCCAGGGAGGGGATGGGGAGTTGCGGAGAAGAAAAAATGACCTGATGTGGTGGGAGGGGGAAGGGTCCTTGATAAGGATATACAGGGATGGAAAAAAAAATTCAGAGGGAAAGATGAACACAAAGAAAATATATGTGTAGCAATCTTATTTGCATTATCACCCTTGATAAGTCATGCTTATGATTTTTATCTTCTTTGTAGTTATTGTTAACTTCTCAGCATTTTAAATTCATTTTACTGTTTTTCTGGATAAATACAAAATAAAAAAAGAAATATTTCTAAAAAAAGAGTCTTCTAGATGATTCTGGGTGATTTTAGAATGTGTCAAGTTGACAGTTAAATCTAGCCACCACAAATAGAATGGAAAAAGAAATAAAGAAGGGAAAAAGGGAGGGAGGGAAGTGGAGAAGGAGGGAGGGAGGGAGAGAGGGAGGGAGGAAGGGAGGAAGACAGAAAATAAGAAGCACTAAACAAGTCAGAAGTAAATGCTACAGAGACCAAAGACAACCCTGGAGAGGAATAAGTGCAGAGTGAGACCCACAGCCCTAGTCCTCAATCTCTCTTCCTATATCAGTTCAGAAATGCATTCAGAAACAATACAGGAACAAGTCCTCTGGGGCAGAAGACAATAAGAAGGAGAAAGCACTTGTCAGTTCTCCATTGAGTCAAGAGCTGAAGGCTGAGGGAAGAAAAGGCTCATGTGAGGAACACATGGCAGTGGGTGCATGAGGAACAATTTTCCCTGCTGGATCACACTGCATTCCCAGATTTGACCATTGCAAAGAAGGCTTTGCAGAAGCTTAACTTCAAGTTTACAAGCTTAACTACAAGTTTACCAGTCACTTACTCATCAATACAGAGTGCAGTCACCTAACCCCACACACTATAAAAATCTGATGACTAAGGGTTGTATTGTCAATATGTTTTGGCAGAATAAAGATCTTTCTTCACATTACCTTGATATTTGAATCTTCATTCAGATGTAGAAGTTTAAGGACTTCATCAACTCGCCTTCTTCTTTCATCTCTTGATATCATCATTGGCAATCGGAGAGCTGCTGAGAACTCTATGTTGTCTCTCACAGTCACTGTGCTCATCACCAAGTCATTCTTAGTGTTAAACAATATTTCCATTAAATATAGTTATCACTAGGACAGTCATTCTAACAAAAGTAACCTAATCTTCACATAAAACATACACAATGGAATGCACTATTGACAAATAAACTTTCAATTTTACTCTTTTCAAGTAGAGAGACAGATGAAATCATTTTCACTTCTCCTATCATTTGCCCTCCAAGTAGAACACAGGGATTTTGGTGACTGCTACCTGCAATTATTTACAGAAAACATCTCCTAAGCCATGGAGAAAGGTGAAGGAAGAGCAAAATTGTGCAGCAGTAGTCCTATGTAGTTTAAATCACAGCTGCAGTCACTAACACTGTGCTGCAGATGTCACAGACCAATTCTTCTCCATCTTCCTATTTAATTTCATCAGCTTCAGACTAAGAGTCATTATGAAAAGCTGCTGTAGAGAAAGCTGGGGCTACAAATATGTCACATAATAATTGGAAACACACAGCTCTATAAACTAAGCATCTACCCATCCAGAAGCAGGGAAATCTAAAATGACAAACCCACCAACACTTACCTGTGGTACATAACCAGAAGTGCATTTGAAATTAGCAGGTCGGGGTTTTCCATTTATCAAAATATCTCCTGATAATCCACGTGGGTCTTTCCTTGCAGCTAAGACATCCAATAACCTACAAAGGGTTGTATAATGTTTTGAGGTTTTTCTGTTTCCATAAAAGCTATTGCTATTTAGATACTTAGAATAAAACTTCTGCAAATTATACCTTTAATTGAAATCTCTGTCTCTCTGTCTCTCTGTCTCTCTGTCTCTGTCTCTCTCTCTCTCTCTCTCTCTCTCTCTCTCACACACACACACACACACACACACACACACACACACAGACTTCTTTCTATTACATGAGGTCTATTTAGCATATAATGAAAACCCAGAGCCAGATACTGGGAAAAAGTTGGAATATCAGAAACAAACCACAGCCACCCAGCCAACTCCCCAGACTTGTATCCAGGAATCCTCCAATTTAATGCCTCTCAATCCTCAGCCTAAAAGGAAGTTGAAGTCTCTAGGAAAGCTGAAAAAAAAAAAAAAAAAAACCCTTCTCGTGCTCTGCCCAACTCTTTTAACTTCCTCTTTCCACATTTTTAAAGCTCAAATTATGTTATGAGTCACTCTAAACTGACCTGTCTTGGTTCTGTGGTTAATTGCAATATTCCTGACTAATTTTGTTAAATATATATGACCATATATTCCTTTTATGCCAAAAATAAAAGAAGGTTATAACTAATATAAGAAAAATTATATACCATAGGTACAATAACTATATACAATATATACTAGCAATAATTACATCAGTAAAGTCCATACCACAAACAATTGATGAATGGCATTCCAATGTGGAACACATTTACATAGACTTAAAAAAGCTTAAAAATATTCTGGAAGGGTGCCAAATGCAACTTTCTAGGGACTATGGTACAGATTGCCCTTCGGGCTGGAGTGACAAAATGGTGGGTTTGCTGCCTACAACCTGAGCTGTACATGAAGGATATAAAGTTTCTGTTCTTACAGACATAAATATAACAGACTCAGATGGCTTCTTGGTAGCAGCAATTTCTCATGAGAGTTCGGTTTGCTAATAGCAAGCAGTGGCTCGACTCTTTCAAAAGATGCTTCCTGATGCATTGTTGGAAAAAAAAAAAAAAAAAAAAAAAGATGGATGGCTCTTATAAGAGACCCTGCTGCCAAATACTTAAATGGAGTCCATGAGCAGTGGCCTTCTATGCTCTGCTTGGTGGCAATGTGGACCCTAAAATTCCTCACAGTTGCATTAGGAAACATGTTTTATGATGCTAAGCTCTAGCAGACCAAGGATCTGAGTGGAACAAGATGCCATAGCCTAGCATTTAATCCTAGCCACACCTTAGGAAATTAAAGGCATGGTCATAAAAAGACATAAATACAAGAAAGACAGACTCAGATAAAAGAAAAAACCCTAAGCAGTTTACAGTGTGTTTAAAATATACATAGACTTGGGAGAGAAAAGGAAAAAGAAAAATCACAGAGAAAGTTTCTAAGAAAGAAAAGTAAAGTAATATATGTATGTATATATGTGCTACATAAAAATGAAAAAGATACATAGAGTCTGGATACTGTATGTTACATTGTCTTTGAATTATTTGATTGCTGTGGAAGAAGCAAGAGGTACTAAGAAACATTTGATTATAAAAACTGCTAGTTTAATCCAACCTATATATTTTGTAAATGACTTGACTTCAAAATTGAAGTCAAAAGATATGTTACTTTAGAGAAGGGTTTTCTTTTTATTTTTCACAGAGAATGAGAGATTGTGGATTCATTCTGGGATAAGAAAAACCAGGTTTAATTGAGGAAGGCCCCCTGAAAAACCTCATATGCAAATGATGGCTGAGATGATCCAACATTTCAGAGCAGCTCTGTTGCAGATTACTCTGAACTCTGTATCCAGAACAGCTTCAAGAAGACAGACTGAAATGACCTTGCTTCACAGAATACTACAGCAAAGACTTGATCATAATTCAGAATTTTCTTGGAATCCCCATAAGATTACTAGCATACCCAGTCAGCAGGAAGCAGTCTAGAGAACTATGCTCACATATACACAAAATGGGTTATGATTTTTTTTGTTTATAGTTTTGGTTATAATTTGTTGTAGATAGTGATGAGGACAAAAAAAAAACCATACAGAGGAAGTTAGGCTAGGGGTTCTTGTTTTAAAAAGAACAAAACAGAGGATGTTGTGGGATTATGCTCTTGTATATTGTGAATGTCCATCCCTCCTACTGATTTAATAAAATGCTGATTGGCCAGAAGGCAGACAGGAAGTATGGGCAGGGCTACTGAACTAAGAAAACTCTGGGGAAAAGAAGAGTAAAGCAGAGACACCAGCAAGACACAGAAAATCGGAATGAGAACACTGCTCTCAGAAAAGTTACGAAGCCAATTGGCTAATCATGGTCAATTTAAGAATAAGAATTAGCAAGTAATATGCCTGAGTCATAGGCCAAACAGCATATAATTAATATAAAAATTTGCACAATTGTTTGGGATGGCTGATCTGGATCTCGAGGCTAGGTTGGGCCAAAAATGTCTTGCTTCACCTTTCTGTTCCTCATGTGCTCTAATACAGCCTGGAATTATCAATGCAAGACATGATTCACATGACTCCCTCTCTTTCTGCTATAAGACCTAGGGGAATCAAGTGAGTAATGTGTAACAGTATTTTGAGAATTAGACCTAGTGATAAATTCTTGACCCAAGAAACACTGATTCATCTCTATAATTTTAATATTTACCCACATTAAATAATAATATGACCCAACACCATATGTCAATCACTCTATTGCTTCCTATCAGTAAAGTGGTCCAAGAAAGACTTTCTGTACTGGTAGAAAATTTGAATGGACCCTCTTGCACATTACCCACAGTATATAAGACAACACACACACATTCACAAAAATACTCACTTCACAAAATTCAATAAAAGTGATTATTATTACAGCACAGAAACTGGATTCAAAGGGCTTACATATGCCTTCTGTTTATACTCACAAAGATCTGCTCCCATCCTCAGGTCCCATGATGGCATTGAGGCCAGGTTTCATGATCCCACTGTAAACACAAAATCATACCAGTTGGTTTTTCGATTTAAAAGAAGTTATATTAGCTTAGTGTCTACATAGAATATTCTATTGAGATTAGATGAAATTGTATACAAAAATAAGCACAACGTCATAAGGAAAAATAAATATTAAAGAGATCAATTTTTTATGAAAGATGTTGAATGCTAGTGGAGACTCACCAGAAAAATGCCTCAGAGACAAATTTTGGTCTATTATTTAAAGGACTTATCTCTTTTGAAACATAGTACATTTAAGTTCAGTGTTCCTTGAAGCAAGTAGCATGGTCTGATGAATATTCCATAACAATACAGCCTTTATGTGTCAAGTATATGAGGCTATAACAACATCTTGCTAAAGCTTAATAATCATTATATCCATATAGTCCTTCTTGCTCCCTAGGAAATCTCATCAGAGGAACCAATGATCAATAGGATATCAATAACAGTACCATTATATTAAAATAGAATCAATCCAAAATCAATGCATCTTAAGGAGAATTCAAAGACTAGAAAAAAGCACTCCAAAGGACTGGAAAGTTTTGCCAATTTTAACACTCAAATAAATCAAACAAACAAAATAGAAAAGCAAAATACACACATAAAACGATGATGTCCTTCTCTGATAAAGACATTAAGACACAACTACTTTAGAATTGGGAAACATTCATCAAATAAAGGATATTCTTTTTTGATGTATAGGTACAGCACAAACAAAAATTATGTCTCAACTGATTGATTCAAAGTAGTGAGTATCTAGATTGAAAAAGGCATATTCTTATAGAAAACTTAGCTACATCCCATTTCTTATTTTATATCCAGACAATGTGTCAATCCTTCACCCTGCCCATTACCCTTGCAGTAAGAAAATGATGAAAGTTGCAGGTAGAAGAACAGAAAGGACCAGTGTCCAAGAACAGAGACTATGGTTGGGCTTGGGAGAAGGTCTATACAGACTCAGATAGGGAAATCCTTGTGTGTGTTCTGTCCTCAGATTTGGTCAGAAGTATGTCTTCCTTATGTTATGAAATAATCTGTGTAATGTCGTTTTTAGCTCTTTTTGCTTTTAATAAATATTGAGCAAATTCATGAGGACCTAGAACATCTACAGTTAGGCCTTCATCATTGTTTCCATCTCATCACTTGTAACTGATTCAGACAATTTGTTACAAATTCTCAGTTCAGTTTTGGTAGAAGAGGTGTGTATAAATGTGTACACAATTCTTTCAGATTTTCAAATTTGTAGAACTTAATTTTCAATATTCCCACATATCATTTGAATTTTAACTGTATGCCTTTCATCCTTAATTTTACTAAATTAAAACCATTTCTCAGATTTGGTTTTGTTATGTTAATTTGTCTAAGGGTTTGTCAAGTGTGTTTGTATTTTAATCTATTGTGTTGTCCTTTTTTCTCTGTCTCTTTAATTTCACTGTGATGATGACTCTATTTGTATGGATGACAAGGAGAGGCTGGGAGATGATTCATTGAGTGAATCACTTGCTCTGCAAGGGTGAGGACCTAAGCTAAACCCCAGAATTCATATAAAGTTGGCACCTGTAACTCCAGGCACTTGGAGATATGGGAGAAAGGTACAGGAGAATCCCAAGACACTTGTGGGCTGCTGTCCTGGCATACACCAGAGTGAGTAGTAAAAGATCTATCTGCAACATGGTAGAAGGTGAAGACCAGTGCTCAAGGTTGCCCTCTGACAGCCTTGTGCCAGGGATATGTCATAGCATTCACATATCTGCACATGTGAACACATACACACATATACATTTATACACACAAACAGATATATCAACCAATACACGGGTTATTGATAATAGAGAAAGTCTGTGTCTGTTGGAAAAGTTGTTCAGTACAATGGCCACTTTAGCTCATGAACTTACCTGATATTTGAGAGTCTTTTTATCTTATGTGATTGTATACAAAATGAAAAATCTTTCTGCACTGTTTCTTGATAGCTGATGTTATAAAATCTTAACACAGCCTCTTGACTGGTATCCATTTTAGGAAGGTCATTGGAATTTCTTTCCATCATTGGGTTTGCAACAGGGTCATTATTGGAAGACATCTCCAAAGGTTCTTCCTTCCTGTAGAGGAAACAGCAATAGTAACTTGATGATCCATACAAACATGATTATTAAACACAACAACACAATAACATTTGGTTTAAACTGTGCAGTCACAAGCAGACTTCTTGATGAACAGTACATATTTCCATGATTTCCTAAGGACCCAATGAAAAGTAGACAAAACTGAATACATAGACTCCCCTTAGATAACAAATTCCTAAAAAGCAAGTAAGCATAAATGTTATTCATAATTCATAAAGGAAGAAGGAGACAGATAAGGGGGCAAATTTGTCTTACTTCAAAAGCATATTACTTATGTAAGTTCAGAGGTAGAATGTTGTAGTGGGATTATGTTATATTGCTACTGTTTCCTGTCATTATAAATATTTGTCCCACTTATGGGTTTAATAAAAGCTGACTAGCTAAAGGCAGACAAAATGTGTGGGCAAGGCTATCAGGTTAAAAAACTTAAAAACTTCTCAGAGAAAAGACAGATGCCACACACAGATGTCACAGGGATTTGACAAAGACATGAAGAGGAGATGGCCACAGATGCAAACATACAAACAAACAAAAAAACCAAAATGCTGCTCTAAAAAAATTATCAAGCCACATGGTTAAACTAAATAGGTTAGTTTAAGACTAAAGAGCAAACAAGTTATATGTCTAGGTCCTAGGTAAATCAACAAAAATTTAATAAAAGTGTCTGTGTGTTTCTGTGTGACTGTGGGTCTGTGAGTCTATAAATCTGTGAGACTGATAGACTGCCAGTTAAACTTCTAGACCAGGCCCAAAATGTCCGGGCCAAAAATCTTTTAGAACAGAATACATGACCACCATTTCTATATTTCCAATGTTTGTGGTGAGGGCTGGGGGGGAGGGTGTGGGTTGTATACATGCACAGGTGTAAAGATGTATGGATTTGTGGAAGCCAAAATAACATAGCAGATACACATGCAGAGAGACATATTCTGGAATACTGGTGACAAAAATACACAGTTGATTCAAAGTACAGTGTCAGTTCAAAGTGCAAAGACAGTTCAAGGTGCAGATTGCTTCAATGCACAAAGCTGACTGCAAGCATAAGAGGTCTGAACAAATGGAAACCCAAGCAAGCCACTCCAGTTAGGGCTGATAATGGAGAGCAGACATCCTTGGGACAGGGGTGAGAATTTGTTTCCCTGTATCTAGTGATGTGAACATCAGGTGGCCTGATGATGGCTCAGTGGGTATGATCCAAGAGAGGGCACTACAGGGTTCATTGCTCTAGTGTTTGGAGAAGCACACAAACTTGGTTTCTTGGACAAGTTCTTCAAATATCCATGGATCTAGGTGCTCCTGGTTTCATATGTTTATATGTAGGAATAGTTTATTTGTATTAATAAGTTATTTACCAATTTATGTTTACTGTCTGTGCTGGACACTTGCACATACACATAATCTATGTAGTCAATTTTGCTTCAGCATTTGCTTTCAAAATGAAGCAAACCACTGCTGTATAAAATGCATTCACTCTGAGAAGGGCACATGCTTTTATTTTTATTGGTTTGTTATATGGTCATTAGGGGCTCCATTAGCCTAGATAAGAAGGTTCATTAAAACTATACATGTATATGCACACACTGAACTGTGGGCATTATAGGTTCTATTGTTTTAGGTAAGTAGTAAATAGTGTGATTTCCTGAGGTGTTTTCTTCACCCATATTGTTATTTTGCATGCTTCTCTCCTTCTCCTCTAATTGCCTCCCTCCATCTTCCCTACAGAGAACCCCCTTTCTCCTATCAAATCAATTTTATCTTAAAACATAGAATACTTTATCAATCTGTGCATGATCCTTGCACAGGGGCCATGCTAATCTTCTCTGCATCATTGCAGGTTTAGTACATGTGCTACCAAAGCAAGCACAGGGGTTGACCCTAATACCCTACTCTTATCAATAGATTCTCCAGATGCTCACAAGTCAACAAACTTCAGGCTTAAACTGTGTCTTAGACAAAAAAACTCACAAGACTTCTACAGAATATTCTGTTTAATTGCTGAAGTCACTTCCTTCTCAGCAGCTCATGGGTCTTTGCTAAGACAGATCACATTTTAAGTGGTAAAGTAAATTTTAGCAAATAAAAAAGTAATTTCCTATATTCTACCAGATTATAATCTCAATAGATGGAGAATTCTTTGAAAAAACTAAATTAATTCTTGTTTATAGCCCTGAACAGGCAAGGAAGAAAAAGCTCACAATAGAGGCCACTGTGATAATCCTACCAAAAGCACTATAGGAATAGGGAGTAACCCAAGTTATTTCTTCTAAATATGGGATAGAGCCAAGGGCAATCATGCCTTCAAGTATTGTTTAATATGGGGCATGAATCCTTAGAGAAATACGGAGAGAGAGAAAGAGAGAGAGAGAGAGATCAGAAAGGAAGAAGATGAAATGCTTCTATGTTTAAAATCCCTCCAGGCTGACAAAGCATTGTCCTAACATATGCAAGGCTCTGGATTTGGTCCTATGAGCCAAATACCAAGAAAATGGCTCTAAATTCCATCCAGAGTCCAGCAAGATGTCTCTGCAGGTAAACATGCTGGCTGCATAAGATTGGAGATCGGAGTTCTGTCCAAGAACACCATGAAAGGGGAATGCATTGGCATGATTTTGAAATTCCAACACAGGGAATAACCTGGAAACTGAAGGGCCAGATGATCTGGAGGACCCAGCATGGAAAGAAATATAGAAAAAGTCTTTTGTTGGAGAAATTTCTGTTAGAGAATTTATCCTGTGATCTCCACATACAGTGTAACATGGAAACACATACAAGCACACACAAAGAGAGAAGAGAGTCTAGAGACTGAAAAGATAGAGAGAGAAGCTGTGAGAAAGCATTTCTGAATTTAAATAAGCAGAATAGAAAAAACTATGGAAAAATGTTTGCACACCTCTGACTATACCCATAGGCACAGAATTGTGCACTGTAAATCAGTAAGGTGTATAATGTTAATAATATTACAATAAAGCCATTCCTAAAGAGAAAAACTGTGAATTCAAAGTCATCTGGACTATTAAATTAAATTTTGTCTCACACCCTGAAATGAATTGGGCAATAATCTTCATGGAGAACAAATTTTTGTTTTCTATATGTCAACATAACTTGTGCATGTGTATGTGTGTGTGTGTGTGTGTGTGTGTGTGTGTGTGTGTGTACAAGATAAGCTTTCCACTTCTTTAATTTCCATACTCCATCTTAATCCTAATTAATTTTCTCAAGCAGCTGATTCTGAGACTTCCTACTTCATATGGTTTTTCAAATACAACCAAATTTATATAAAAAAATACTCAGCAAATTATCCAGCATGTCAGGAAAACTACCCTAAGCTGATCATACATAGTGTTCAAATGCCCTGAAATGTCACATGGTGCTTCCAAAATATATACAATATGGTTGTAAGATATGTATTTACGTATCTTACACTTGAACACTTGAAGAACATGAAATTCACATAGGCCTCATAAAATTTTAGTTTATCTGTTATTAGATGTGTTTATCACGGGGGACTATTAACAGTGTAAAGAAAATAGCAGCTCTGGTTACCTTAGCACACGCACTGCTGCTGGCATTATGGGATGGTTCTAGCATAGCCTTCCTCTGAGTCTCCTAAACATTCCACATTAACACCCCGAAGAAATGCTCCCTCAAAGGCAAAGACCAGGAGAAGCTTCTCTGAAAAGCCACTATGGTTTCCCTTCTTGCTCCTGAGCTGAGAGACTGATCTGTCCCTTCTTGTTATGGTCTCAAGAATGTAACGGAAATGACTGCAGAGATGGCTCAGCAGTTGAGAACACATACTGCTCCTGTACAGGACCTGGGTTCTATTCCCAGCACCCACATGGGAAACTTTCAGTTGTTTACAACTCCAGTTCCAGGGGATCCAGTATCCTCTCTGACCTCCAGGGCACAGTGCACTGGCATACATGCAAGTCAAACACTCATACACATTAAATAAAAATGAGTAAATCACTTAAAATATAACTCAATTCAGCCTTGAGGGCCCCTAAATGTATTTATGTCCATTCTTATGTTCTTCCTCACGATTCTCCATTCTAGTTTGGATTCTGTCTTCTGAGAGGACTAAGGAGCCAGATAAAGGCCTGACAGACTCTTGTCCTGGCCAGAGACCAGGCCTTAGTTTCAGTTTACTGGAGCTGGCTGGGGCTGAGCAAATTGTTATCTGGAAAACCACAACTCGGATAACTAATCAGCAAGGCACCCACAGCTTACTGCCTGCTCAGCAAGCACTCCCTCATCTTATGTTAGCCAAAGATAGCTTTCCCTACCCTACCTCTAGAAAGACCCTAATATTAGAGTCACCTCCCAGTTCTAGAAAGATTTTGTTTCCATTCACCAATTAGCCCCAGACTAGTCTATCCTCCCTGGTATTCCCTTAACCTTGCTTAAAAAGGGAGCCTTTGTTGGATAGTGAGACCCCAAATTATTGGTAATTTTTAATAAACTCTCTTGCTGATTGTGTGCATGGCTGGTGGACTTATATGGGACTTCTCATGGACTCTAACACTTTCCACTTACCATATCTGTCCTTCTTTTAGTTGCTTCACAGATACTTAGCCACAGTTAAGGGCAAAAACAGGTTCTCCATGTGTGTGCATTTTAATACATGGTAATTGAAGAGGTAATTGAAGAGGCAATACTGAAGAGGTATATGTTAATCCCATTAGAAGTGCTACTCTGTGCAAATATTCAGGCCTGGACATATGGTGTTTGGTAAATATTTTTAATATTAAACTTTCTGTCTTTCTAAAACTAGACAAGTTATTTCATTTCTAGTATTACATAGAAAAGTAAAAGAAGATAGTATTATAGATACACAGTCCACTGAAATGTTTATAAACTAGTTATTTTGGCCTTTAATTTTCTGTCCAACTATTTTCTGCACTATTGTGTAAGAGTTGTAAAAATATGGTGGATATCTGTATAGTAAACAAGAGATTTTTGGACAAAATTCAAATCATGAAATAATAGAAAACAGTAAATTGTTTGTGCCCCAAAAAATTCCTGTGTTAGCAAATTTCTTTTGTACTTGTGGTAATTTCACTGCTTGGTAAAACTTTTACCAACCCAACATCAACTTTATTAACCTTCACACATTTGGAGATCACCTCTAACCCACCCAAAACACCATACCTTCTACAGACAGACAGTGTGACCAGTAGTTTTCATTTCACACTTGCAAATGATGCTATACAGAATTTCCCGACCCTGTATGCCGATACTCACCAGGATTGGATTCAGGGGCTTCTACTGCTTGTTCACAGAATGGAGAGAATAGCAGTTTGGGCCTGAGGCTTTGGCTTTTGCCCCCAGAGCATCTGACTCCAAGATATCATTGCTGCCCTCCTTCAAGGGTGGCAACCAGTGTGGCTTGCAAAGATAGGAGAGGAAAGAGTTGGCCAAGATGTTCTGTGGTAGGGGAGGATGGGTGCAGAGTCAGGGCACACTTCCAGAGAGCTGGGCATCGTACATGGGCAGTAATGCCTGGTCTCAGTGTGTTATTGAAGAATAGAGGGAGAGGAATGGGGAGGGGGAGAGAGGGAAGGAAGGAGAGGAAGAGAGGATGGATGAGGAGAAGCTGTTGTTGGAAGGAGGACATTGGAGTGAATTTTTTTAGCAGTGGAGGGTGAGTGAGGCTGAGTATGATTAAAATACTTCATATGTATGAAGTTCTCAAAATTCTCAGAGAATGAAAGTTGTAAAAGTTAACTTTCATTGGAGCAGAAAATGTGTACAGAATGTACAGGATGTGCAGTGATCCTACTCTGTAAGCATGAGGGCCTCATTTAGATCCTCAGCACCAGGTATAAAGTCTGATACTGAGAGAGGTAGGCAGGGGGATATCTGGGGCTTGCTGACAGGCCATTCTGGTTGACTGAGAAAGTCCTGGTTCATTCCTCATGTTCAGTGTGAGATTGAGGCTAACACTATTGTTGACCTCCACAGGAATTCACAACCATATACAGCCAGATATGCACATGCATACAAGATTATAGAAAATCTGACTATACAAATTCATGTACATTTACAATGTGACACATTTATATCTGTGAAGCTCATTTTGTATAGAACATTCAGAGTCCTTCAGAAGGAAGGATAGCAGCACACACCTACAATCTCAGCCTGACACTCAAGGTTTGCAAGTTGAAGGACAGCCTGGTCTACATAGAGGTTACTGGCCAGTCTGGGCTATGAAGTGAAACTGCTTCTACCCTCCACCTTGGAAAACAACAGAGCATAAAGTAAAGAGGAGAGAGGGAAAAATGGAAAAGACAGAGGTGGGAGGGAGAAGAGGAGGGAGAGAGAAGAGTGAGACACACAGGAAAGACAGAGGACCACAGGGCTTCCCTCAGGCTCCATCACCATCATCCTTTCCAGAGTTATCATGTTCTGACTTCTGTGCTTCTGTCCTCTACGTCTATGGAGATTTTCTATTATGTAGTAGTGCTGGTGACCTAACCCCGGGCCTCAGCATGCCCAGGTATGCTACTGAGTCACATCCCCAAATCCAAGGATTTGATGACTGTGTAATGAACTGGCTAGTTGATTCTCTTCACCCTCTGACCCTAACCTGGTCTTTCTTTACCCCAAGTGCATATCTGCAACACCTGTCTTACACTCCTGTGACCCCTGGACCTTCCAGGGCCAATAACCAATACTGAGGTGTCCCACAAATGTGCCAGAATTTTTGTTTAAAAACTCATGACTCTAGAGGCAGCATTATCCATCTATACAGAGAACAGCTGACAGTCCTACATCTTGCAGGCAACAGGAAGTTGACTAATACAGTGTATGGGATCCTGAGCAGAAACCTCAAAGCCTTCCCTACATGTTACACTTCCTCTAACAAGGTCATACCCACTTCAACAAAGTTATACCTCCTAACTGTGCCACTTCCTATGAGATTATAGGGACTAATTACATGCAAACTACCACACCATTCATTGTGTTGTGATAACTGTGCCCCCCAGGATGTATAGGTAGGGTGACTAGACTAGGAGAATTCTGGGATGACAAAGATCAGAGTCTAGCAGTTGCTGGACGGCCAATATGATACAAGATGCCAGAGAACTGGTAAGCTGCAGGCCACAGGGCGATACATAGACTAATAGAAATGGGTTAGTTTAAATGTAAGAGCTAGTTAGTAATGAGCCTGGGCCATCAACCAAACATTTGTAATTAATATAGATATCTGAACAATTATTTTGAAGTAGATATGGGGTGGGATGAAACAAAGAAACTCCATTTACCCAACGTGATCTCCATCCATTGTATTGAAATAAGTGTGGTTTCCATACTCATAGTGTTGAGATAAATGTGAGCCCTATCCCCTGTGCTGGTTGAATATGGTCCCCCACCCACTATGTTGACATGAATGTGTTTTTTTCTAGTCATTGAGTTGAGATGAATGTGGCCCCCATCCATTTTGTTATCCTTTACAGCTGACCCTATAGGTAGATAGAGAGAAAACTGTTTACATTTATGTAATTCAAAGCAAATCATATTAGAATGTCTTCCCTCCTGGGCTAGGTTCTAGCATAAAGATTAACTCTCTCTAGGAGTTTCTTAGGCCTCAATCTGAGTTGTTGCCTTACCCTGCCCACCATGTTTTTGTTCATTTCTCTCCTAGGAGTGAGAATTACTGAAAGTAAGTTCTAAGTACAAAGGTTTACTGACTGAGCACAACTGAGTGATGGACAGAAGGTACAATATTTATGTCCCTAATAGTTGTAGGTAGAAGTTTTTCTTTGTCTTGCCTGGACCCTGCAGTCCAACATCCACTTATAAAATAATCATTCATTGACTTAATATTAATTACAAACTGTTAGGTTCGTGGCTCAGGCTTATTACTAGCTAGCTCTTACATTTTAAATTAACCCATATCTATTAATCTATGTATTACCATGTGTCCTATGGCATTAACTGTGTTGTATTACATTTTGGCTATCCAGTCATGTACAGTGTCTTTCTGGACTCCCTTTCTTTTTCCTGTATCTCTCTTGGGTTTTCCTTCTGAATGTATCCTGTCTTGCCATATGCCAAAACAACTTCTTTATTAACCATATTTACAATACTTATTTACAACACATAGAAAGACCATCCCACAGTACTCCCTTTTATGTCTAATAAAAAAATGTTTCATTTTAACAAAGCAAAATTACATAACAAAACAGTTATCAAGCAAGAATTATAGTTACAATATCTAGTCTATTTGTATTTGGCAAAATATTCTATCATCTATCCACTCTTTGTGAATATAAAGTTTTATATCTAATTTATCTTTCATTATAACTAAAGGAAAAGTTATAAAATTATAACTATCTAGTCTTTAGCTCCATCAAACACCCCAGAAGTATATAATATTATCTGAGCAAACAAGAAGTGCATTGTAAGCAACTACCAAAATTCTAAACATGACAGCAACATCTGGCTTCCTGAAATATTTCTCTGCAACACTGAGCATCCATCTTTAGCCTAGAGGCCTTGAGTTTCTGGCAAACATTTTAGTGAAATAGAAAAATTGAACTGTCTCACCTATTGTCAAAGTTCATCAGTCATTTCCTACTGTGTCCTGAAGAATGTCTGTCAGATTCTTCTGTGAATCAGGAACTCAAAGGACCATCTCCCTTTGTTTTGGTAATGTTCAGTGGTCACTTTTCTATGGATCCTGCATGTTCAGGTTATACAGCATACTGTCAGTCTGTCCAGGCAAGAACAGTTTCTTGCCCAAATGGCTAGCCTTCTTCACATTGTAAGCAAACTCCATGAGTTTCTTTTATGTCTATTATCCTCTTTGAAGTAATTGATGCTGCCAGGAGTATATGTATCTCATTGTCTGAAAAAGTCTGTCTTTAAAACATTTCAACTGCCATATTTTATAGGACTTTGAAATGTTTGAAGATTACCTACCTAATTTAAATATATCTTTGTATACCTAAAAAACTTAATTAACATGACTAAAAGTTTGATTATTACATATGATTAACTGTTAATCTGTATTTCTTAATTATATATTACAATTTTAAATGATAATTATGTATAATGATTCCTCAAACAATAGTAGAAATATACATACAGTATAACAAAATTGACCTTAAATTTGTATCAATAAACCAAAATCCATACCAATGTAAAGTATTTTGAGATAACAGTTGTTTTTTAGGATCAAAGATTTAATAATCTACATTTTAAAAATCATTTCTATTCATATCCTTCTTTTTTGTTTAGAAAAAAATTGACTGACCATTTATTAACTACTTATAATGAAAACAGACATTTATAAACAGCATTTTTGGAATTTGGGTATAGTTTGCTATACTACTTCTTGTGCTGGCAATCTTATGGAAATCCAGAGAAAATTTAAAATTATGGTCAAGTCTGTGAGGCTACATCATCTCAGCCTGTTGCCTTAAAGGTGTTTTGGATTTTTAATCATATAGGCCATGGTTGTCATCAGTCACCTTTAAGGGGGTCTTGGTTGATCAAACCATATTGACCTGGAAACAACCCATAGGTTCTCATCATCTGTGAAACAAAAGCAGAATCTCTTTCCCAAAGCAACATATCCTTGGTCCCAAATTTTTAAGTCAAGATATCTTTAAAATATATATGTTGGTTTAATGTAGCAGTCTTATAAATTAAATATCTTTCTGAATTTGAAAATCCCAAACAGTATTTAGACTATGTGTATTTTCCTCTTTCTGCATATTTTACATGGCTTATTACATTTTTATTGCTCTATTTTTTAAATATTTTTTTCTACCCTTTTTCTTTTCTCTCCCAAACCTACATATACAGCCATGCTGCACTCAAGCCCAAATGCTGAGGTGTCTCTGTATTGTTGCCCATATGAGACACAGGAACCAAGAAGCTGTTCTTGGCTCCATTTTAGACCCTTACCTTTTTTAGCTCTCTCGGGTTTTAGGTGGAAATTCTGGCCCCACAATGGCCACCAATTTTAGGTAAAAGTTTCTCCTTATTTTGCTCCTACCCCCCCACCCCCCCTACCCCCCCCCCCCCGTACTGCATCCACTTACAAAATGATCACTCAGAGGCTCTATAACAAACTGGTTTATGGCTTAGTCTTATTATTAGCTAAGTCTTGCATCTTAAATTTACCCAGGTATTCATAAATTGCCACATGTCTCATGGCTTTGCCTGTGTTCTAATACAGCTTGCTCATCTGGTGGCTTTTATCATCTCCCTGACTCAGTCTTTTTTCTCTCTGTATTGCTCTTGGATTTCCTGCCTAGTTGTATCCTGTCTTGTCATGGATCAAAGCAGCCTCTTTATAAAGCAATGGTAGCAACACATATGTACAACATAATACAGAAAGACCATCTCACAGCAAATGTTCACTTGTTATCCTCCTCTATATGAACTTTAGGTCACAAAGGATTAAGCCAACTAAAAGGCTAAGAATACCATCAGATTGCATCTGGGCCCTGTAACAACGTATCCCCCACTTTACTGTAATCTGCCTACCTTTTATTCTTGCAAATGATGAGGGAAATGTGTTATTTGAAGGACCCTGGGTTCTAGGACCTGACCCAGGCATTCAGTTCAGGTATTCAACAGAGCACCCCCCATAAGAACAAGGAACTAAAGTCTATAAGTCTGTCCCAGGAAACAAAGTGACCAGCCCAGATAGCCAAAATCAACTCAGATAGGACATAATGGTCGAATCTGTGAATAAAATACCAGAAGTTCCAAGAAGAATAGCAGCAATCAACACCCAGCTGTAAAAACCCCTAACCAGCTGACCTTTAAGGCAAACTTACGATTATAGTATGACCTTTACAGTGACCAATCATGTATTGCCCCAGTTGCTATGGTGATTTTATGGGGTTTTTTTAGCCTTTAAAAGAGATATGAGATTGATAATCTCTGCTACTCTCTTGCTCCTGAGGCAGGGAGGTAGCCCACCTGTACAGAAGAAATAAATCCTCTTGCTATTTGCATCAATGGACTGGAGTCTGGGTTTTTGGGGTCCCCCTTCCCAAGGATAGTACCCTGACTCTAGGGTCTATCATTATTGACTTTCTATTCTGTTACCAGTGGAGAGAGTGCAAGAGCCAAAGGGGACTGAGGGCCCCAAAAGAATAAGTCTCTCTAAACGAACTGAGCACAGCTCACAGAGACTGCAGCAGCAAGAACAGAACCTTTATAGATCTGCACTAGGTCTTCTGCATAAGTATTATTGATTTCAGTTTTACTGTTTTAATGAGAGTCCTGACTGTATAAACAGAAGAGTCTCTGACTCTTGTGTCATTTATTGAACTCTTTTCCTTCTGTTGGTTTGCCCTTTCCAAATTCAATGTGATGGTTTTTGTTTTATCTTATTTATTTTATTTTGTTATGTTTTCCCAAGGAGCCTCTTCTTTTCTAATGACAGATAAAATGGCAATGGATCCAGAGGGGAGGTGGGGAGAAATTTGAATGAATAGAGGGAAGTAGTTATAGTGTTATAGTGTTATGTGGAGAAAATCTATTGTCAATAAAAAGAAAAAAAAAACAAGTAAAAACAATAATGAAAAAAGTTTGTGATATTTCTTTTTGTTGGAACATGGTATTTGGGGAAAGTTGAGTTTGTGTTTCAAGCTATGTTCAGTCACATTTGGCTCAAGAATAAACTATCTCTTTTGTTTAGAATGAGAGTTTTTCTTTCATGGGCACACCTACCTCAATGGCCTTCTTGGTCACTTTTCCAGCTTTCTTATCTTAGCCCTTGAACTTATTTCTATAGTCCATCCACGTATTTGTTTGGACACTCTCTGTGTTCATTGAACATATATACAGGCATGATTATGAATTATTTTTATAAAATATCAGCTATTTCATTATCTTTGCTTTCATCATATAAGAGTGTTAGACTTTTTGAGATGTCTAATACCTAGGTTTCATTTTTCTCTATAGTTCTTGTTTGCTTCCCATGGTTAATGTGTCTATTGAGATGGGTTTGCCTACCAGTTTTTGTGCCCCCCACACCTGCTTTTCTCTGACAATGTGTCTGTTCTCTTAGGCTTATAACCTCCGGGACTGTTTGGTGGAGAAAGCAGGCAGACAAAAAAATAATAACAATTCAAACCAAACAAAATGTAATGATTTGACAACACTCTTGATATCAGAGAAAAGTAATAAGCACTGGTGTACATCAGTTACATGACCTTCTGGCTCAGAAAGAGAGATGCTAAGATACTAATCAGATACCATTCAAATTCATGTAGTTTAAGGATTTGAAAGCTCAGGGTAAATGATGTAATACCAGGGTATTTGTGAACAGTTGAAGTTGATGGTTATCACAGGAAAATTATGACACATCAGAGAGACACATCAGAAACACAATGAAGAAAACGGAGGAAATCACACTAGCAAGTCACAGTGGAGCAATGTAAGGCATAGACCTGAAACTTCAAATACTGAGTGTTTTCTTTGATATTCATATCTTAAATTTAAATATAATATACATGTGTGTATATGTATTTATATATTAAAACAGAGGTGCTAGGAGCCAAAGCCTTGCTTAGCCATTTTTCAGTTTATAAATTAGCTTCTATCTCCCTTTGGTTACAGTTAGCTATTTACTAGCAATTAAGCCCCAGATTGCCAGAAGGCTATACCCCCTATTGTTTTAAACCAGGCATAAATTCAGGCAGCTTCTTTTGATCCTCTTAGTCCTCAGGTGACACCCTACAGACATTCAACTAATCAAATAGATTTCCACACCATTTCTACCCTGTCTGGTACCTCTCTCCTCAGGCTTGTTGCCTTTTTTTTTTTTTTTTTTTTTTTAAACTTTATTTATTTGCCTTGGTGTTTGCCTAGAACTGGAACTACAGACAGTTGTTAGCTGCCATGTGGGTGCTGGGAATCGAACCCGGGTCCTCTGGAAGAGCAGACGGTGCTCTTAACCGCTGAGCCATCTCTCCAGCCCCGGCTTGTTGCCTTTTTGACTGATCCTCCTTTTATTCCTGGCTACGTGCGTTCTTCACACATTGAGATTCTGTTTAAATGCTGGCTGAAAAAATAAAGTAGAGAGCTTGAATGGAAATTCATCTTGCTCTCAATTCCTCCCTGTTCCTGTTTCTCCATTTGTCTCACCTCCAATTTCAGGTCTACTTTGAAAACCTTGCTGACTGGGGCACAGAGGAATTAAAATACAAGAACAAAACTGTAATAAAGATATTGGACAAGTAAAATGGAAAAAAATATCCATTTTTCTTCCTTTGGAGATGAATTTGTCTTCTCCCACCACCTAAGTTATCTTTTGCATCTGACTCTGAAAGTGGGAAGAAAGCTATTGGTCTCTATGCTATTCAAAATAAACACCAGGGTGTCTTTCTTGCTGGGAATTGCCTCTCTGTAACAGTTTCCCAGTGTTCAGTGTGGGTTAGCTCCATTAATACTCCCTGTACCACCACCTGAAGGACCCTAAGTTCAAAGGCCCACCCAGGCATTCAGTTCAAATACACAGCAGAGCACCCCCTATGAGAAAAACAAATTAAATGGTTGTAATCAACTCAGGTGACCATTAGGACACAATGGTTGAACCTGTGGTTAAAATGCCAGACATTCCCGAGCAGAATAGTAGCAACCAACACCTGGTTGTAAAGAGATAAATCCCTTAAGAGCTCTCAGAGAAGCCCCCAGCTGTGTAATCAACCTTGTGATTATAGTGTAACCTTTAGGTGACAAATCATGTATTGCCCCAGTTGCTATGGTAATTTTGTGGTTTTAGCCTTTAAAAGGGATGTGGCATTGTTAATAGAAGCTACTCTCTTGGGGCTGGAGAGATGGCTCAGCGGTTAAGAGCACCGTTTGCTCTTCCAGACGACCAGAGTTCGATTCCCAGCACCCACATGGCAGCTAACAACTCTCTGTAGTTCCAGTTCCAGGCAAACACCAAGGCAAATAAATAAATAAATAAAGTTTAAAAAAAAAAAAAAAGCTACTCTTGCTCCCGAGGCAGGGAGGTGGCCCACCTGTACAGATGAAATAAATCCTCTTGCTATTTGCATCAACTGGACTGGAGTCTGGGTTCTTGGGCCCCCCTTCTTGAAGATAGTACCCTGAGTCTGGGGTCTGGTGAGCCAAGTGATTGTTTGCTGTGGAATAATCCTTTGCATACTGTGAAGACTTGTCACTCCAACTGGTTTAAATAAAAAGCTGACTGATCTGTAGCCAGGCAGAAAGCATAGGCAGGACAACCAAATTTAGAACCCTGGAGGAAGAAAGACTGAGTTAGAGATGTCAGCAGATACAAAGGAAGCAAGATCTGTATAAAATGAGCTAACAAGCCATGAGCCACATGGAAGAGGGTAGATAAAAATATGGGTTAATTTAAGAGTTAGTTGGTAACAAGTCTGATATCAGTCAAGCATTTACAATTAATGTGGAGTGGTTATTTGGGAGTGGCTACTACTGAGACAGGAAAACTCTGACTACAATTATGTTTTTGTCAGGAAGTTTTCAGCACTCAAGGCTCTGAGGAGGGTATTGCGGGACTTCAACACGGGAGACCACCTACGAAAGAGAATGAAGGGAAGGGAGACGCAAAGGAAAGCAGCAGGACAAATGGGAGTCTGATCGAGCTGCGATTTTATTACGATTCTATACATGCTTATATAGTTCTAAAGCAGAATATGGGGAGGGGGTAGTCATCAAACACCTGCAGGAAGCTGGCCAGGGGAAGCAGGACATTGGCAAGGTGACTAGTCTTGTTTCAGGGGAAGGTTGCTAGGTAACCCAACTGTAGAATGTTCTTGTTATTTTATTCTTTAGAGCCACCTTAGAGGGCTGCTAAGTAACCTAGCCACAGAATGTTCCTGTTATTTTATTCTTTAGAGTTACTACTTTGTTACTGTTAAGCAAACCAGAACATCTATTTGACTTTGGGAGAACATCTATTTTACTCAGGGTCGTGCCAGCTCAGTGGTTGGTTTCTCAGTAAGTTCCCATGGTAGCCTTTAGCTAGAGGCCTAGAGGCTCAAGCCAGGGTCTTAGTCCCTGACAGGGTATCATGTGTCTGTGCCAGGAGTGCTCTGGTCCCATCAAGAAATCCAGCTGTTCTCTGGTCATGGCCCTTGCCTGAATATATTTGCATTGGCAAATCCATGTCAGGTTTGACCATGTAATCCTATTTCTGTCAGGGTTATTGCTTGCCTATTTGGTAAATGGGGTGGAGTTGCTGATGTCTAGAGATTCCAGTAGTGCATAAGTTTTCTGCTCTCTCTAGTAGGTGTGTGTGCAGCAGGATCTCTCTTAACAATGGCTTATTCCCTCCTTCCTGCTATCCTGTGAGTAAGGGAAATCACAGCTGGCAGTGTGTCCTTTCCAACACTCTGTCAGACTTCCTGTCTCTGTCCAAAGTTTAGGTTTGGAAGAATTTATTATAGCAGACTTCTTTTTGTTTGCGGTCTTACAGCACAGTGCTTTGAATTGGAATCTAGCTCCTTTGGAAATATAATACCTGATATTTGTAGATTTTATATTTTCTCTCATTTACTATGACCCTCCCTCTCTTTCCTTTTGTTTAGTTCTCACCTCAATTGTCATGGGTTAGATGTTTTCTTTAATATTTATAGGGTCATAGGATATCTTTTATCTCTGTTCTGAAATCTTCTAATGTTCTTCCTAATTAAATTTTAAGGGACCTTTTGTAACTTGCTTAGTGAAACATTTAAAATTTAATTTATCAATTTAATATGCAATTTTTAAAACCTTAAGCTATTTAACTATTATTTGATGCATTCAATCACCTTCATACTTAATTTAAATCTTCCTAGAATTTAAATGTTTACTCATTATAAAAATGACTATAATTTTATAAATAGTTTTGGTATTCTATTTCTTAGTGTTAGAAAGTATGTTCCAGAGATTCAAATTCTTAAGCTTGAATCCAATGGAATTTTCTCAATCTCCATTATATTGAGTAAGTCTCATTTGATAATAGTTAAGTATTATAATGTGAGACTCTCAACTCACCCCCAACCGTCCTAGACATGCCCATATCTGGAAAGTTCCCAACTGCCTCACCCCCACTCAAAACCACAGAATGTCCCAACCTTGAGGGCAGCCAATGATGAAAAGCCACTCCCAACGAACCATCATAACTAAACAAGAATTCCTCCTTGACTAACCAATCAAAAAAATGACCCATACTCCAATACCCTGGCAGCGAGCTTTGCAGTTTTCCCCTTTAAAAGGTAATGATTGCATTGTTTGGGAGCCTCTCCCTTTCTCCTGCAGAAGCTTCCAGCACTGTGGACAGGCTTCCTACTGGCTGGCTGGTTTGCATACCGCTTTCAATAAACCTTGCAATTGCATTCCAGACTCCCTGGGCCTCCAGTGGTCTCTTTTGGGGTCTCAACAATAATAATTATATGAGTTACAGCACACAATTAACAATAGTAAGAATGTAGAATATTAGATGAGCACCATGCAGCCTGGCCCTGAGTGTGTACTATATCATAAAATGGTTTGCAAACTAGAAAAATCCAACTTTTACTCATATTTCTTCTTGTTTGATGGCTTTTGGAAGCAGAGCAGTTGAAGTACTAGTGTAGACCATTTTACAAGGAGTAGTTTACTCATCCAATTATATAGTTCTTTATAATTTCCATTATATACATAGACAGAAACTACTCAAATATAAGGCAACACCTGATGTTCAAAGTTAATGGAAATTTCATTTTTAAATCAATGTAATTAATACTATTTAAAGACCTCAGTAATTATGACTTTCATTCCTTAATTCTGCAGTGAATTCACAATTGGGAGAATAGTTTTAAGGGAAGAAGTAGTATAGGGAGGGAGTACACGTTTCCACAACACCAACTTGCCACAGCCATCTCTCTGAGCTCACGGATGCAACATTAGGCTTCTTAAGGCTATTCTGACTCAGGCCTATTCCTCTGATTTATCACACTGAAAAGTAATTTGGGGTTTATTCGTATTTCATGTCTGTGGTGGTTTAAATAGATATGGCCCCATGGACTCCTGTGTTTGAATGTTTGACCCATAGGGCATGTCACTGTTAGGGGGTGTGGCCTTGTTGAGAGAACTGAGTCACTATGGGAATGGGCTTCAAGGCCTTATATACTCAAGCAACATCCAGTGTGGCACACAGTCTCCTTCTGCAGTCTACAGACGAAAATGTAGAACTCTCAGTTCCTCCAGTACCATGTCTGTGCTTCCTGCCATGATGATAATGAACTAAACTCTGAAACTGGAAGCCAGGCCCAATTAATTGTTTCCCTTTATAAGAGTTGCTATCCTCATGGTGTTTCTACACAGCAACATAAACACTAATTAAGATAGAAGATGGTATCAGGGACTGGGTATTGTTATGATAGGCCTGGCCATGCTTTTGTTTGGAGGAATGTGGACTTTGGTATTTGAGATTAGAAAAGAAGTGGAATGCTTTAAGCACTGCTTAATAGGCCTTACCAGTAGGTGTAGTGGGAATCAGGCATTATTCACCTTGACCTAGAGGTATGACTTTTAGGCCTTGAGGACCCATGCACAGAGTGTGGTCAGACCAGTGTAAAACTGGTTGCATGCTGTCTTTCCTTCCTGTTTGATCCCTTGTACTCTGGGAGAAAGGATCCACCACTGCCACCATGTGGATCAGTCTAACTTTCCAAAAATTGCCCTACCGTTCAATCTCTTATATCAGTAAGTGTTTCATATAAAACCCTTAATAATATTAATCTTTTTACATGATCAGTTGCTAGTGATTAGTACTTACTAAATTTGGTGCTGAACGGGGGTTATTTAACATAGAAGAGAGTAGTGCTGAGTGGGATTTGAACTATGGGGGCCTGACTCAAGAGGCTTTAAAGAAGGATGTTAGTATGTGGCCTAGAGACTGTTCTTGTGATATTTTGGGTATTAACTGAGTGTTTTTTGCTCTTGTCCAGAAAAATTTGGTTGAGGCTAAAGTAAAAAAGTTTGGAATAATTCTCTTGGCAGAATAAATCTCAAAACAGCCTAGAATTGACTCTGTCTGTGGTTAATTGTGTTCATGCTTATAAAAATTTAAAATGAAAAGGAGCAAGCTGAGCGGGTAAATTACAAAATGTACAGTTCAAGGAGAAAGGGGGCACCAAGAATGGAATGGAGCTAAATTCTCTGTTCAAGAAGATAAATTAAAGTCTGATGTTAAAGGGAGTAAAGAAAGTAGTGACCTCAAGGCAAGGGCCTACCCTGATAAGCTTCCATCTTGTGAAAATAAATTAAAACGTATTAGGTCCAGGTGGTAGTTCATGCTTTTAATTTCAGCACTTAGAAGACAGAGGTGGAAGGATCTCTGTATTCAAGGTCAGTCTGGTTCTCAGAGAAAGTTCCAGAATAGCCAAGTGAAGGACACCATTTAAAATAGAATGCTGGTGAAGACATAATTGAATGAGAGGAGCATGTGCCAGCCTCAGCAAGCAGCAGAACTTTGCAGCTTCAGCCACATGGTTCTGGCTTTAGAGTAAAGGATGTAAGAAATAGGTTTTTCTCTGTAACTAAGAAAAGCCACTAAGGCCAGACATGTGTCAGGGATGGCACTAAATAGAGGTGCAAAGAGGCCATTGTGTGCATCTGTGAAGATGAAGCCTGGATTACCTTGGAAAGTCAAGATGTCATGTGATAAAGGCTGAGAAGAGCAGCTAACAGGGACTGGAACCAGTCCAGGAGAAAAAAGTATGTTGCTGTCAACAAAGCTGAAAGGAGATGGAGATCTGAAGAGTGTTTTAACATCAGACATGGAGATGCAGAGTTTGGAGTTTGCCTAGTTGGTTTCAGTCTTTCTTTGGTTCAACATTTCCTCGTTATCCCCTCTTTTCTCTATTTTGAAACAGTAATTGATATCCTGTGCCATTACATGTTGAAAATATGTGATCTGTTTATTTTGATTTTATATGGTATTGCAGTTAAGAGATTGCATGACTCTCAGAAGATACTTTAAACTTTGAACTTTTAAGCATTGTTTAGGCTGTTCTAGACTATGAAGCCTTTAAAGCTGGACTAAATGCATTTTGCATTGTGTTATGGCTACAATCCTATGAGTCCAGGGAGTGAAATGAAGCTGTTTGGATAGGTTTGGTCCCTGTAGGCTCATGTGTTTAAATGTTTGGGTCATAGGACATGGCACTGTTAGAAAGAGTAGCCTTGTTAGAGTAAGCATGTTACTGTAGAGGCAGGCGTTGAGGTCTTATATGCTCAAAATATGCCCAGAATGGTACATAGTCTCCTTGTGCTTCATGCAGAGCCAGATGTAGAACTCTCAGCTCCTTCTCCAGCACCACATCTGCCTACACACTGCTATGATGATAATGGACTAAACCTCTGAAACTGGAAGCCAGGCCAAATTCATTGTTTTCTTTTATGAGAGTTTCTGTGGTCATGGTATTTCTTCATAGCAATAGAAAGTATAAGTATCTGCCCTCTGTATTTTTTTGTTTGACAGAAGAAATAGCCAAGGGTCCTGGTGTATCACTATCATCCCAGCTCTCAAGAAGCTAAGACAGGAATAAGGTGAAGCTCATCTAAGGCAGCCTGAATTACAAAATGAATCCATGTACAAAAAAAAAAAAAAAACCCAAACAAGTAGAAATAATTTATCGTTAAAAAAGTAGAAACATTTATCTGAGAAGCATCAAAGACTGGTCTTGCTTACTGTCATTTCATGTTTAGAACACATGAGAAAAATAATCCTCTTTGGAGTTACTCTCATTCAGTCGTTTTTCTGTCCTGTGGACTCAGGTAAGTAAACTCTGGGCTATGAGAAAGGAGACATTTTCATCATCATGTTTGATGTGCATACTATATGTGCATGTTCTTGTGGATATGTGCATAAAAATGTAGGTGCATATGCCTCAGTGTGTGTTTGTGTGTGTGTGTGCACAACCACACACACAGGTGGGGGAGCATGGACATGCATATATGTAAATGTCAGAGGTCAGCATTTTCTTAGTCATTCTAAATCTTATTTTTTATTAAAAATGTTTTTATACAATATATTCTGATCACAATCTCCTTTCTCTCATCTCATCCCAGATGCTCTCCACTTACCCAACTCCACATTTTCTTTCTTCAGAAAACAGGCAAATAAAACAAATGAGCCATGATAAAACAAAACAAACAGGAAAAGAAAAAAAACATGAAAAACACACACACACTTATTGGACAAATTCTACTGTGTATTATAATAAAAACTCGGAAGCCAGATATTGGGGAAAAGCTGGCGTATCAGATAGGGAACAGATCACAGTCAGTTCTCATCAAGTGAATTCCTCAGGGTGAACAGGGTAAGTCCTATCTTCATGAGTCCTCAGACTGACTGGTCGCTCAGACTAATGAACTTCCCCTTCTCCTGCTTTATATTTCTTTCCCCACCCAGCTTTTTTACTTCCTGGTTCTAGTCTCCTAATGCTAGGACTAAAGGTTTGTTCTACCACTTCCTGGCTGTTAGGCCTTGAACTCACAGAGATCCATGAGGATCTCTGCCTCCTTCCCAAGTGATATGATGAAAGATGTGGGTCACCACTCCCTGACCTTCATGACTTGGCTGTGGGTGATTCTGTCCTCTGATATTCCAGACTATTTTTTATTAAATATACAATAAATCATCACACACAATATCAAAACACAAAACTGGAGACAATAATATACAAGCAAAAGACTAGAAAGGTAAAAAAAAAAAAAAAAACCTCCAAAAATACCACTGAGTTCGTCTTGTGTTAACCATCCACTGCTGGGACTGAAACTTGTTTTTGAGTATACTTTTATTTTTTTTTTAAGGCAAAGTCTCTCACTAAGTCTGGAGTTCATTTATTGCCCTGGTTGATTGGACAATGAGCCCCGAGGGTCTGTCTGGCTACCCTCCCAATGCTGGGGTTACAGACAGGCACCACTGTGACTGGCTTTTGGATGGGTGATGGGTATCCAAACTCACGTTCTCATGTATGCATCATATCTCTCCAGGGTCTCATCATGTTATTTTTAATTTATATTGAACAGCCACATTGCCATTCAAAATAGCATATTTTGTGAATCTTGTTTTTCCATTTGTATTCTCCTTTCCACTGTAAGAACATCATATGACTATTGAATGTCCAAAGATGTCGCCGTAGAGAATAGCCTTTATCTTTTGCTTAGGTTGCCTCCATACTCGGTGCCTGATCTCCCACAAATACTGAACATCTGTGGACAGGATTATCTATTCAGCACATATGTAGGGATCTATACATCTTGAGGCAAACTCATTATATTCTTGGGAAGATTATTAGCATAAATAGCTTATTTTAAAATATTTCTGATGTAAACTTGGAGGAATATTACTCCTTCATTCAGATTCCCTAACTGTCCCTCTACCACTTCTCCATTTCCATCAATGTGACTCTCTTTCTACCCATTGTCACCAGATGGTTTTGAGACCGTCAAGACTAGATTGCTCACAGTGTGCTCTTTTATCCCTCATTCCCCCAGTATTTCTTTTCCATAATAAAGATATATAATTACTTCAGTTGTCTTTTGATATCTGCTGCAGGAAAATATGGATTCAGAATGAAGACAGGTTGGTCCTAAGGGCTTCTGGTTATGTATGTACCTTACTATATTTGTCTCTTTGCTTTCAGGCAACCTGGTATTTTCTGGACCTATCCCATTCAATTCATATTTGTGTTTGTCAAATTTAGTCATAAGGTCACAAGTTTTGTTTTTGTCTTGATTGGTATTATGAGGGACTGCCCCGGCCAGAGGGGTCTTTAATGTAGACTTGAAACTGGGGGTGAGACAAATGGAGACACAGGAACACGGAGGAATTTCCATTCAAGCTCTCTCTCAACTTTATTTTCCCAACCAGTGTTTAAATAGAATCTCAGAGTGTGAAGAATGCACGTAGCCAGGAGGAAAGGGAGGATTATTCAAAGAGGTGGCAAGCCTGAGGAGAGAGGTACCGGACAGGGTAGAATTGATATGAAAATCTATCTGTTATCAGTTGAATGCCTGGAGAATGTTACCTGCCAGTCTGACGGAACAAGAAAGCCACCTGAATTCATGGCCTAGCTTAAAACAATATGGGGTTTAGACTTCTGGCAACCTAGTGTGTAATTGCTGGTAAATGGCTAATGGTAGAAGCTAATTTATAAACTGAAAAATGGCTAAACTAGGCTTTGGCTCCCAGTAGGGGACATATTTGACACCATTCCAGAATCTTGTTCCACATTAAACTTCAATTCACCATATCTGATTCCCTGTTGATGACTCCAATCTAGATGAGAAACCACTGTTGTAGGTTTGGGAAAGTGGTTGTTTTAGGTTCTCATCCATGATCCATGATTTTTATTACTCCAAGGTTATTGACTGGGTTTTAGTACCAGACATGTGTTTCCTTTTGTTGAACAAGTCTTACATCTAGTTAGGAGCTGCTGGTTACCACCAAGCTATACTTGACACTTGACACCATTAGGGATTATATGTCATCAGGTCATTGTGGTAGTTCATAGGAGTCATTAGTGCATGGGATTATTGGTTGTTTTTCTCTTTTGGGAGTTTACACGGCATTTTCTGGCTCCATAAATGCTATTCCTCACTGAGTTCTTCATGTCAGACCCAGCTCAGATCAATTGCATCCTGTGTCCAAAATGTATAGCGTCTTCAGCAATGGGGATTTACCTTCAGCTTCTGGGAGGCAGCCAAGGCCAATAGCAACAGTCTTTAATAATTTGGGATTCTCTTTGACAACCATGACCAATACTCAAAAGGGGGTTTCAGATTTGTGGTGTTGGTATTTTTGTTAGATGTTCTCTGGTTCTTTGGAGAATTTTCAGAATAGATGGAAATTTTCATTTAAAATGTATATGTGTATATATGTACAGACTTGTTTTTGTTATATGCAGTTTGAGGTGAATAAATAGTAGTGTAATTCCTTATGAATTTTTAGACATTTTCCCTGCTATTTACCCTTCTTTCTCCTTTACATGCCTCAATTCCTCTCCCAAATTGAAGCCTCTGTTCCCATCTCCCCCTCCAAGCCACTTGTGCCCTGCTATTCTATTGCTTCATGCCATGGTCCTTTTCACATTCTAGTCTCTTTGGTGTGGGGAAGGTACTCTGCAGGCTACCAAAAGAGAAATGTGGATACCAACCCAGGCACAAAACCCTCACCCTACAATCTGTCTTTCCATAAGATGTGCTAGAGCAATGATGGTGAATGACTCATGAGAGTGGCCAACCAATGTCTCATTTAACTGGAGGTTCACTCCACCAGGGAGAGAGCATGCCTGACATTGCTTGGATAGCCAGGAACTAAAAACTGGAGACTGGAGAGCCTAGGGTAGAATCAAACACAACTGGTTTAAAAAAAAAAAATCACTTATTTCTAAAGATGTTCTGCTATACTCATGGATGGATGTCTTCTCCAGTTGTCATCAGAGGCTTCTTCCAGCAGCAGAAGAAAGGAAATAGAGATGCACACAGACAGACATGTGGGAAGAGGCTACATCAGAGGTCTCCTTAGGGTCTCTCCCCTGGGAGCCTGGAAATCCAACAGAAGAGGACTGGAAATATTTTAGCAGTTAGAGGGAATGGAAGACACCAGGTGAACATGAAGCAGAGCTGACATGGGTTCACAAGGACTTAAAAAATGCATGGTTTGCGCCAGGTTCTCTGTGATATGTTGTGACTGTTAGCTTGGGGTTCTTGTGGGACTCTTAACTGTGGAAGCACGGGCATCTCTTTGCCTGCTCTTGGGACTCTTTTCTTCCTTTTGAGTTGCCTTGACCAGCCTTGGTATGAGAGCTTTTGCTCTGTCATACTGTATCTTGTGTTTGACTGTTGTCACTGAAGGCCTGTTGTTTTCTGAAGGGAAAGGGAAGGGAAGTGAACCTGGGAAACAGGGGAGGCCTGGGAAGAGTGGAGGAGAGGATTTTGTAGTCAGGATTTAGTGTATGAAAGAATGTATTTTCAATGAACAAAACATTAAACCATGTAACTCTGGAGAATAAAAAAACAAGCTAGGTGTTCAATATCAGGGATGAGGCTATGTTTTATTTCATATAAATTATACATTCATAAGTTATTAATATGTACTTATTAACTTATATTATGCACTTTGTATATTTTGTGCAGTAACCTGTGGCATGCCCATGATCTAACTTAAGAGTAAAGGGAGTCCAAACCTGCAGTGTGAAGTATGTGTGTGCAATGACTTAGATGAGCTGTCTCACCTTTAATTATCACTGGACAACCTCTGTTCCTTTAATTCACCTTTGAAAATGTAAATTGCCAACCCTTTTTCTTCTTGCTGATTCAACAGAGATGACTCTATCTATGGAGGAAGGCACTGTGTTAAATATGTATTACCTCCCTCCTCCTATGCAAAGTTCAGTAAAGATGTGCTCTAGACCTTACACATGAGACAAGGTATGGATTTATCTTCTGAACTCACCGATGACAAAGTGGAGTCTTCAGAAAAGAGCCAGGTGTCTTGACATGATCACATGCTAGTCGACACTGTTGAATGAGAACTTCAGCATGTGTTCTCACTTTGCCTTCTCCCTGGTCTCTGTGGACTACAAAGCCAGGTAGTGCAGGTTCACAGACATCATCTGTATTGTATTCTAAGGGGCTGAACCATGAATACTATGTGTAAGGAATAATGTAGTATTATAGTTAAATCATTGTGACACACCTCAGTCTGTGCCTACTGTTCTGCTGCTCTTTTTCTTTATTGTTTTCTTTTCTTTTCATTTTTTTTTTTTTTTTGAGCCAATCTCATATAGCCCAGGCTGTCTCTAAACTCTTGGTCCTTCTGCCTCTACCTCCCAGGTGCTGTAACTACAGGAATGCAGATACAGCTCCTTTCTTGATCACAAGTCACCAAGGGCCGTTGTTTACTGCATGGAATAGCTACCATTCTGCCCAGACTAGCTTTGTAACCCACTTTGTCTGAATTGTATGTTCAAGTGTTTCCCAGAGTAGCAAAAAAGGAAATACAGTCCTAATAGTCTGCAGTGTTAGCCAGCTTAAAAGCAAACCCTCTGTACACCTTCCCTATCTAGTCTTCCTCAGCCACACTATATTCATTCTCCCCAAAGAACTTGCTGTCCACTTACTCAATTGCTTTTAGTTAGGAAACAGATAATTTTTGTTTAAATATCTAGTCTTTATTACGTCAATCAAGTGACCATTATATAACATACTTCTGAAACTCTTAATTGTGGAGATTAGAACAATTCACCTAATTATATCAACAAAGCTCAAAGTACAATAAAGAGATTAAACTTTATTCTTTGATTGAAGAAAAAACAAAAGAACCAGAAACAAATCAAAAGGCAAACAGATGAGACTGATGAGTAAAATATAAGAATGTTGTACAATCTTGTAAGTATAATAAAACACAATTTATAACATGTATCATAAGACTCTCTAGGGACTACCATGGATAGTGGGACAGGGTCAGTATAGATTCCGCATAATAGTTGCACTTCCAGTTGAAACTTGTTTTCAAGTAACAACAAAATATACATTATAAGTACATACAAACTCAATATTCCTGAAACACAAACTTTACCAAAACTTAGGAAGAACTTGCTGAGCATACTCAAGGTGAAATCATATGATAAACCTGTTACAAATCAGTATGTTTCATTCACTGCCTCATTCTGAAAGGCCTGTCAGCTCCTGTTTTCACTGTATATGTGACTGACATAGTCTAGTGATTAGGTGAACACAAAAATGCATGACATAGCACTAAAAACAGTGTTTCTGTACTGGTTCTACAGCTGAGGGTAAATCTACAGCCCTGAATTATATCATTCTTATCCCTTCAGATTGCAGAGGATCATACTACATGGCACTGTTTAGAAAACAAAAACCTCTTATTGAGAACAGACTTTTACATACAATGCTAATAAAAGCATCCCTCTTCCAACTACAGCAACTACTAATGCAAACTCTTCCTGATGCTTTCTGATAAGAGACTGGACTTGCAGCATAAAAAACAAACAGACACCCCCCAAAAAAACCCAAAAACCTCAAAACTTTAATTAAAGCAAACTTTATTTGTATTACAAATTCTACTGACAGAGAATGTGCCTCTGAAATACTCTGGAGTGACTTTTGCTTTATGATTCATAATGAATTTCAAAACAAAGTATCTTTCTTAAACATCTGCTTAACTGAACATTTCACTGCACACTAATGTAACATTTTAATAAGTTGGTTCTACCACATAGCTTTTAAAATTGAGTTTCAAATAAATTGAGACAATAAAATATTTATACTAAACAAACTGTTTAAAGTCAAACTTACTGTGAATTTAAGGAACCATATAATTTTCCTTTGTTGCAGTTACAGACACTCTTTGGAGATTTTCTGGGGCCCTTTTATAGAGCTAAAACAATAATTAAAAAAAAAAAAACTCAAGTAATACAGCTAGTCCCATAAACATTAGCTATGAGAAATTAGGCAAAAAAAAAAAAAAAATGGTGCAGTATTAACACTTTAACAATTCATACAAACTCCAGCACAATGGGGACATGGCCACTCTATGGTTTATTAGTATGGTTTAAAGTTTAACAGTAGAGGGCGCCTGAAACGTACAAGCACAGAGATAGATGCATCAGCATGGGAAGAAATGCCCTCCTCTCCTTCCACACACTGGCTAAAACAGCAATGTTGACTTGTGGCTGGAAGAGTACTCAGGAGTCCTTTACAGTAGAAGCTTCAGAAAGCTACTTCATTGTCACCTGAAAAGAAAGGCAGGGCAGCAATTGGGCGTACTTCTCAACATACTTCTCAGTTGTTTTTTGGTTTTTCTTGGTTCATTATTTCAAAGTCTAGATTTGTCATGTGAGAAAAAGTTTTTTCTGTTGTTGTTTTATAAATCTTCTTTCATCCATGGGTAAAGTTTATGGAAAATAAAATCAAGTGTAGAAGATTAACAATTATAAAGACCAGCATCATATGATTATCAAGCATAAATGATATACTTGTTATGGCAAATCCACTCAGGATCACACATGTGGATCCTGGCAACCCCGCTTCCAACTTGAAGATCCACTGTAGACTGGAAGGAGGTGAAGGACTTCTGGGGCGAGGCTAACTGCTGAGTCTCACTGTCATCTGAAGATGCTGACCTGATGGGGACACGGCATCCTCAGTCCCAACACTCCAACCATTTGTGCACTGCACCAGCAGTTCATCTGTTCCCTGTGACCTCACGGTCACCACCTGCCTGCTATTATTAAAAAGAAGAAAAACAAGAACATGTTACCTGCCAGGTGATGCATACATACTCTCTTATATAGAAGTTGCCTTAGGAAACTGGGGACCTAATAATGTTTACGATCAGGAAAGAAAAAGCAATTCACAGCAATCCTTTAGTCACTGGAGTCACAGAGTGACAATCCAAGTGTCGGGTATGAAGAGCCATGCTTCTACATTATCACTTGGTCTGCAGTCATAGAGAAAGAAAACCTTTCTAAGTTTTTCTTAGGTTACAGAATGTGATTACTAAGATGTTTCACAGAATGAACAGTTTCTGTTTCAGAGACTAAAAAATTGTGTCAATGCAAATGAATGAAAACACTGAAACTACCTGTAAAACCATTTTTAAACTATTTTTCTTTTATTGAGAATATATTTTTTCACAAAATATATTCTGATTACTAGGATAGTAAAGATAAAGACAAGCAAATTAGAACAGGACAAACTAAACAGAAGAAAAAGAGCAGAAGAATAAGCACAGAATAAGCACAAGAAACATATACATACAGAAAGACACACACTCACACACAGGAATCCATACAAACACACAACTGAAGAGGTAATATTTTCAAAAAGAACCTATAAGATAAAGACCAACACCATCTTCTCTTGTGAGGGGTTGACCAGAGAAGACTGCATGGACACAGGAGGTGTTTATTAGCCTGCTAGTGACTGCACTGGGTGTCCAGGACCATATGCGGTCCGGAACCTTTATCAGGATGAGCTTTCAAGCACAAAAACCACATCCTAACTTGACACCCCAATTAGCTAGAAGCCAAGAAGCAAATGCCATCTAGGGATTTCCCAATCTAAGAACTTTGATTGATTAAGTGCCTGCTCCCCTCTGGCAGGTGCTGCACCCACCTGCTGGTTCCAAGGTCTGAATGGTATGTCCATCACAGTATCAGCTGTGCTAAGAAAGGCCTGGGGACATATAACATTACTGCTGGGAATGGGGCTCCTTCTTCAGTATTATTAAAGAAAATATATCACTAGCAAATATGTATATAACAAAACACCTTTCTCATCAACAGGCAGTGTTAAGGCCAGAGCATCTAGCAGTCTTCCTTCCATACCTCATGTCTCTTCAGTCTAGGCAGCTCCACAATCTCTAGTTGTATGATCAACACTGGGGACCCAGACACCATGCTGCCAGTGGAATGCTCTATGCCTCTGTCCATGTTCTCACCATGATGAAGGAAACTACAATTCAGAGGCCAATACCACTCAGGATCTGCTGCTGCTATGCTACATTGTTGCTTGAAAAAAACAAAAACAAATCAGTAATGTTTTTGTGCTTAACAGTATAATTTGAAACACTTTCTAAACCTCATTGTCTGGTGAGGAGAACTAAGGGCTAAATCTCCATTGCTGTAAACCATGTCTGAAGTCTTCAAATATATGCTCATCCCTACAGTCAGACACTACATTAAAAAAAATCCAAAGAAAACTTTCTATATGTGAAGCTTATTGGCTACAAAAATATTCATTTGGAGTATTAATTTTTTAAAAATGTCGACAATAAAAAAATCAATACACATGATTGCTTAAATACATTGTTTATCTACACAACAGAATTCTAAGGTTATACCAGAAATTATACTGTAAGAAAATATTTAAGGAAATACAATTATGCTCACAATTTAAGTAAAAATGTTCTTATTCTACTACTTCATATAAAAATACTACATAAATGCCTTGAAAACATGAGCTAAGGACTAAAAAGAGCATGTGATGTCTCTTGTCTTCCCACTGAAACAACTAAAACTGTCTGAAGTATGGTTTTATGTGTGCACTGTGTGCATGGACATGTATAAATATGTCGAGTGTGACTGGCTGTTTATGCACGTGCTCGTGGAAGCCACAAGCCACTGTGAAGTGTCTCCCTCTCCTGCTGTCTGACTTCTTCCCTGAACTTACCTGGCTGGACTAGACTGCAAGCAGCCCTGGCATCTGCCCAGTGCATCACACTGCCGGCACCGGGCCACAGTGCAGGCACCACACGTCTGGCTGTGATCTTACTGCTGGGAATCTGAATTCAGCTTCTCATGCCTTTCTATGCAGCCAGCACTGAACTTATCAAGGCATATCTGCAGCCCTTGATTTATATTTTATGTAAACTGGTGCTTTGCCTGCATGTATGTTGAGAGTGCCAGATCTCCTGGAACAGGAGTTACAGACAGTTGTCAGCTGCCATGTGGGTATTGAGAATTAAACTCAGGACCTCTGGAAGAGTAGCCAGTGCTCTAACCACTAAGCAATCTCTCCAGCCCCATATAGTTTTTAAGAGCTCATTTTTATAAAATTTTATGAAAATAAAAATTTCAATGCCCTAAAATTTTTCTTAAGGTCATATACAAAAAGAAAAAGCACTTATTAAAAGGAAAAACATAACAAACCAAAAGTCAGCTGCCTATCCTAGAAACACTTTAACAGGGACCCAGGTAGGAGATTCTCACTATCCTTCCTGTCCTCCATTACACTCTCCTGAATAACTTTGTCCTGTAACAGTCTGTTTTCTGGAGCCTCTCTTTCTGTTGCTTCAATACCATTCACGGGGACAGCTTCTTGATGTGGATCCTGGGCTCCCTTTCCTAGCCCCTTTACCCCGTCTTTGTCCTACAGCTGCCTGCTTGTAGAAGCCTACCATGTGACCAATGCTCCAAGCCCTGGAAACTCAGCCTCATGGTGCAGAGACTCCATGCTCTAGCTTTTGACCTAAGCCCCTGAGCCTTTCCTCCTAGCCCATCTCCACTCCCTCTTCCCGCCTGCTAACCTGGAGAAGCTCTCTGTACTAGGGACCTCACAACCATCACAACCAGCCTAGGATCCAGATAGGACAAAAGTAATCAAAGAGTGGAACAGCCATCCATCAAAGACAAAATCAGATATCCACACCAAGAAAAATTTCACATAAATAGGAAGAACCAAGACAATGTGCCTCCATAAGAAGGCAGTGATGCTATTATAACAGACCCTGAGAAATGCAACTGGAGCTGATGCAGAAGGCAAAAAACGTACTGTCACTGAAGTACCAACAAACAGTGCATGCAAAAGTCAGTTTCCTGAGAAGCTGAAATGGGAGTGGGGGAGGATAGGAAGTGGACTACCAATCAGGGTCGGCATGAAATCCAATTGGGCCCTCTACACTAGACTCTGTCTTTATTCTGCTGAAGATCACGCTCAGTGTCTGGTGTCAAGCTTGGCCATGCTCTGTGCCAACTGCCTCAGTCCCTCCTAGAGAAGATTAAGACACAGACCAGCTCATTAGTATAGTATCCCTGGTCTAAACCAAACAGTGATGTCACCACGCAGGGACAAAAAAGAGCAAGTGAATGGAAGCCAGTTCTCCCCTTACAGCATGTTTCAGAAAGATAGAGGCCTCTGAACAAAAGTGCTTTTCTAAGAGTACTTCAGTCAGCACACACCTTTGCCACCAAGAATTTATCTTTAGAATTAGGCACCTTCCAAAACACAAGTGAGGTCCCAGGATGATAATAGATAATTATCTATTATCAAAAATCAAAAGACTTCTATTTTGCACAGTAGAATAAGACTGTACTAGGGACCCTGAAGGCCACAATTCTGCAGTATGAACTGAGTAATCAAAGCAAGGCAGGTAAGTTCTTTTATAATAAGGTATTTGACAATTACCATAACAACTACCCTCTACTTGCATAGAGAAAATGCTCCTTCTGGTCATTCTTCTTAAGAAATCTTAGTAAATACAAGCAATAAACCAGGGAGACAACTCTGGTTTAAGAGTAAGTTACTAAAAATATCACTCCAAATTTACATTTGGAAAAACAAATGCTGGTACATTTTTAAAGGATGATTTCTCACAGAAACTAAGCGATAATGACAGTGTTAACAGCTTGTTTTGCTGTTGAGGCAAATTCCCATTTAAGGCACCTTTACAAATATGCACTTGCAACTAAAAAAAAAAAATTCCTGAATAAACATATATAGTAACTTGGATAAATAAAAAACCATGCAAAAGACATGACATTAAGGCTCAAAACTGTGACTCAATGAAAAATAGATTTCCTAAAATAAATGTGCTTTCCTACTTTCTTGGCATTGATTTAAAGGGGCTATGATCACAACCCACACGGTTCAGGAGAGAATGGACTCCTGCAAGTTTATTTTCTGACCTCCATGTGAGTGTACTTGTTTGTGTGTACATACTCCCCCAAAATAAAAATACATGTTCTCACCTACATTGAACACTAAGAAGATGTTTCAACAGTGCTGGCTTTTTGTATTTCATTACATCTCACTATTGAGAGTTGCTCTCTGTGTGTGAGACTCAAGTTCCCATGTTTTCAAGGCTGACCTTGAATTTGCTATGTAGAGGAAAGAAATAACCTTAAACTCCTAATTCTTCTGTCTCCACTCATTACAACTGATATTACAGGCATATTACATCATCCCTTGCTCGTGAGGATTGCTTTCCTAAGCATCAGCATTTCACATTTTCTTGGACTTCTTTGGTGGGATAATGTTTGTAAAACATGTCATTTATTCTTATTATAAATAATTGTTTTTAACACAAGGTAACCAAATAACAAATACAAAGTTATTATTTATCACAAAGGCAGTAACAATTTTTTCTATGTTTTGATAAATACTTACATGTATTCTTGGAAAGCACTTAAGTCATCCATTTGAGTGCCAGAGATGAGCTATGAGTGTGCCAAGGAAACAGCAAAGAACATGGATTTGAGGAGCTGCAAAAGAGAGGGACAATATTAGCAAATGAATAGACAATGTGGTCTAAGCACTCACTTGAATATAATTCTGCTATTAACAGGAATAGACATGACTTTAAGAACATCATGTCAAATATCATATACATATCACAAAAAGCCAAGTGTTGTATAGTTTTAAGATGATACCATGCTTGGCTGTTTATGTGGGTGCTGGGGCTGGAAACTGAGTAAACATGTTTCCTCAGCAAGCACTTTACAAGCTGGACTACATACCTCTCCCAACCTCTCCATTGTTTAAAATGTATTCTATTTATTTTGTTTGTTTGACTGTGAGAGTTTCATGTGGACTGGTCTGACCTGACATATGCTGAGTAGCTAAGAACTGAGGATTATGCTGAACTTCTCTTCTCCTGCCTTCACTTCCTGACAGTATCACAAGCACAGATCGCCATGATCCATTAAAGTGGTCCTGAGAACCAAGCCAGATTTTGTGCATGCTTTGTGCATGGTAGGTAAGCAGTCTCCCAACAGAGCTACATTTCCAGCACCCTGGATTTAAAGTCCTCTATAAATCCTAATATTCTTCTATCCATTTGCCAAATACTCTTATCTCATCAATCCTGTAGCTTCAACTCTTACCTTGCCATCAGCCTGGATTCTCAAAATCCTCTGTCTATGTAGTAGCAAAAGGGGCATTTTTCCCTAGTCAATATGCAAAATAGGACATGTCTAGATAACCAGCTAGAAAGAGGAAGGCCATAAGCCTACAGTACACACCTGAGCCACAGAACATTTAATGTTGGTGTTGTACAATGAAAAATCACTAAAAGTTGACTTGGTTTCTTGATTCAGCCAGATGTTTTTCCAAAGCCAGCAATGTGGGCAGCTGTTTCCTCCCTGGTTCTTGACAAATCCAGGTAATAGCTTGCTCCACTGCAACTATTCTCCAGTGGTGACTCTTCTCTTCTTCCACTCTCTACACAATTTCACTTGTGCTGATCTGTCTAAGTTAAAAGAACAAGCAAACAAACAAATCCAAAAAATGAAAAAAGGCAACAGAAACAGGTAAAATCACCAGAACACGTGTCAATTATAGACATGATTCCTGGTAAAAATACGGTATTTAACATAATTTTTTCACTCTAGGTAAATATATAAGATATGGTGATTCTTACTGAATCCTCAGTTACTGGCCTTCAGAAATGAAGGTCCTGAGATTTAGTAATGCCAATTTAGTTCCTAAAAGTATAAAGAATCCACATGAGGGACGTCTATCCGCAGAGCCTGTGTCATTAAATCTCAGTTCTATGGCTGCCTAACCTCATGTGTGTGACTCAGGGACTAGATGACACAATGCCCCTGGTGAAAATTATAGGACAGGGAAAGGCACCTGCCTCACTGTCAGCCTTTGTGCTTCCATATGAAATGCAATGGTACTTACCTTAGAGGCATTCTATGAGGGACAGAAGAAAATCTATCTTTGAACAGGGTCTGGCACGTAGTAGGAGCTGTACAAATTTTTCTTATCAATGATGTGAGATGAAGTAGCACATTGGAAGAGGCATCACAGATTGAGGACATGCTTATGCTCTCTAGAAACTAGGAAAAGGAATTTTAGAAGAGTCAATACCATCATTAACATGGAAAACAACAGCTTTTAAGATCATTTAGTACCTTTTCTCTAAAACTGACTTTTACTTAATTTCTGTCCAAACAATGCTAAAAAGAGTATATTACACTGGGTAGTTGACATAATCTGCTCATCAAAAATATGCATATTGTAATGCAATTCAGATATAGTTTCCATAAAGTGATGTACATAACTTCACAGAATCAGGACACATGGTTAAAAAAAGGAATTTGGCATAATGACTGCTCAGGGCAGAGATAGCAAGAGGAAACCAGGAGATCCACTCTGATTTTGACACCTTGGTAGCAGGGCAGGTGGGAAAGAAGGATCTTCCTCAATGGGATCTTAAGAAGTGAAAGAAAACACTAGCAAGAGACAGACACAGAATCTGGTGCTTCAAAACAGTGTGTGAGACATGTCATCTCTGTAGAGAGCAAATACCAAGGAGTTCCCTGTACTTTCTAGTTTGTAAGCCAAAGTAGGGATCCACAGCCAGGTTTTACTTCATCAAACTCTATGGCTGGGTCAGGGGATCAGTGGTCCCTGTAGTCTTCTATCCTAAGCCAGAGTAGCCTCCATATCCAACTGAGTAAGTAAATGACCACTCTGAGAATCATAGGTCCAGCAAACTGGAACACAGGCCCAGCAATCTATGGGATAGATATAATGGTATGATTGAAAACGTGAGTCAAACTGAGAAACATGGCCAGTCCTCTGAGAACAACAAATCTAGCCACATGTGAAGGCTCAGAGTGCATGGAGTGTCAACTGCTCTGGCTGGATCACCCTGCCTGTTTAGTGCCCCAGAGGAACATGATGGAAACAGCATTAAGCAGCTGTTCTTTCTTATACTCCAGGTGTAAAGGCAGAGCACCACTGGTGAGAGGAAACATTTCAAATGGTCTATGAATTCTGTTGCCAGGAGTAACTTGGAGGCAGCTCAAGCAATCCCTGCATGATCAGCCAGCCATACATTCAGCAAACAGTTATCGTTCAGGCACTCTTTATCAGATAAGGCATGACTGGACTCAGCCTTCAGAGAGTCCTGTCTGGGCGCGAGAGATAAGATGACCCAGTTCCCCCATCACCTTTGGAAGACTAGAGCACAGATGATGAGGGTTGGAATCCCTGTAAACAGCCCCTGAAGACAGTGGCATGACATGAAGCAGGAAGAGTACAGTTGAGGCTTCACTGAGGTCCCAGAGCCTGGGCATGCCAGGAATGTGGGACACATGTTAGGAAAAGCTGTGGGCAATGTGGCAATGAGCAGAGCCCACAGTGAGGCCACATGGGCATTAAAGGACAATACTATGAAGAAGGCATGCTATGACCTCCTGTGAGGGTTTACAATCTCACTACTTCAGTGTGCACCATACTCTACACATAGAGCTATAGTATTTAATGTCCATCTTCCTTGGTTCTGGTCTTGCTCTAGTCCAGTTGTTTCTGCTAGTCCTCTATACTCACTTGAATTGGATGTTTACTCTGTGCCATTCTATCATGGAAGAAGGGAACACATTTTTGAATTTTACAATGATAAACTTTACTTTGTGTGTAAGGCACTGGATATCTGAGCAATACTTGAACTGGCATACCTGGAGATAACAATTCATTTTTTGCATTGTAAGATCGACACGAGTGTTTTAAGGGCCAGTGGTGGGATGTTACAGTTGGGATATCAATGGTCTCACCAAAGGACTCATATACTCAAGACTTGGTCAAACGTCTTATGAAGTGTTCAAAGGAGCTTTGGGAATGTGACTCAATTATGTGGTCTCTTTGCCTTTATCAATAGATTAGATGAAAAAATCATATTATATTCTAAGTACCACAAGTAGCAACACTAGTATCTGAGAAAGCAAACTTCAAGCCAAAAATATTCAGATGGAATTAAGGTTAGTAAACACAAATAAAGGTCTCAATGCTTTCAAGAGCTGGTGTACCATGTTAAGTTCTTTAATGACTAGGGAAAGGGTTGAGTTGAATTTACAACTGCAGATTTGGAAGGATCTGCCAGGCACTGCTTTGTGAACTGGGGATATATGCCATTATCTTATTCAAAAAAACAGTAAGTAAAACAACACAGAACAAACTCTCATTTTTATGCTTTACATCATAGGAGTCCCAGTCAATATTTGCTAAATCCTTAAATAGAATAATAAAGTAGAATAAAGAATGGCGGCCACAAGCATACACAAAATCCCTCCCATTCCCTAGCCATGCAATGATATACAGTTAACATTCTCGATTTCATTTGCATCACTTATAAGCAATATTGGTGCTTACCTAGTATATTAGCTATGGAGATTAAATAAGTAATAAATCTCTGAAAGATCTACATAGTTTCAAGGTGCCTGCAACATTTTCTGGTACTAAATCCTTCTTTGAAGGCAGAACAGTAACTTCAACAACTCACCATATATATATTCTTATGTATTAGTAAATGAACAGCAGGTCCTAAGAAAACATAGAAATTATACTTAAATTATTCTTAATCTTGTGCATTAGATTTATGACACCAAATGAACAATTTTCAGGCAAAAATGAATGCTTTCAAAGTCATTTTCAAATATCTTCCAGAAGTCCTCCATTGAAGAAAAGAGGATTTTCCCTACAAAAACATAATTTTAAGTGATATTAAAATGCATTCATATTTGCTGTATTATAAAAATTATTGTAAAACATACTGAATCAATTATACTCTATACTTATATGAATGGTGATACAAATTCAACACACGATCATTAATACATAGCACACAATTTCTATTTGTTTAATGTTCTCACTCAAATTTCAAATTAATAATTAAGGTATTAACTTTTATTGAAGAAAATACTATACTCACATATTGCTTAAAATCAGAGCTAAAATGGCCTTTAGATAAATCTCACACTTACATGAAATAGTGATAATTTACATACCATTTCTACACAACAGTCATATTACATATAAGCTTGGTTCATCCATTCTGTGGATACACTAGTGTTTTGATTATAATTTTAATACTTAAAAATTAGTATTCCTGTTCAATCAATGAATGGATAAACAAAACATACAGCCATAAAAAGACATGGATTACTAGTACACATTAAACATGAAGATATAAAAGAACCCATATACAAAAGTCACAGTATTTCAAGATTCCATTTAGGTACTGCCCAAATCAGCAAACCCACAGGCAGATGGTCTATCAGCAGTTTCCAGGAGTTGAGAAAGAGTACTTTAAAAGTGGATGCTCATACACCTAAGGCTTCTTCTGCAGAGAGAAATCAGCTGAGACTAGACTATGATGCTGATTTCACAATGGGATGAATATGCTGAAGATCACTCAAATCTGTACTCTAAGGGTGGATTAATCTCAACTTTAAACAAAAAAGTAATGTTCCAATAAAGATTAAAGTGTTCATGACTGTGACTAGGAACATAAGAAGCAAGTTCTCTAAGATGAAAATGTCATGTTAGGAGAATTTCTGGGTGAGGAAAATTATATTTACTAATTTAGGATGTGTGTAGGTCAGAGAACAATCTGTGAACCAGAGTTCTCCCCTTCTTCATGGGTACCAGGCATCCAATTTAGTCTCGACTTGCTGACAAGTGCCTTGACCCACTGAGCTACCTTGCAGGCTTGGTATGGGGAACTGTGACTACATATTTAAGAACACATTTAAGGAAAACACTGCTGCTGTGGTTTACATGTGTAAGAAAAGATATTTCTCACATACTGAAATTAAAATCTTTGCAAGAAGCCAAAATTGTCACATAACAACCATCTCAATGTTACCAGGTATATTTTATACAGATGCAGCTTTCTCTATATCATGGAATTCAACCCAGGAAACAACTTACCTTTCTAAGGGTGATCCAAGACTCAGCTGTTAAAAATTTCATAGATGCTGTTTCTGGGTGGTGTTATTTCAAGGAAAAAAATGTACGCACAGGGATCTTGCTGCAAGACTGCCCAGAGGTGAAAATGTTCTGAAAAACCAGAGACTTTGCAATGTCTCAAGAGGATAGTGAGTGATGCATGGTCATTTTCTGATTAAAAGCAAAGTCTCGTAAGATGGACAGCACAAGGAGCTCTTATTAAGATACTGTTTTCAGAGTGACAGAGCTCTGGCATCCTCAGCCGGGAAACCTTCAGCTCAGAGGCCTGCCCACACCTTTGGCGGAAGTCGTCATTATCTGTGCTTGTCTGAGGACTTATGATGCTTTTTCTCTTCCTTATCTCCACAACTGTCCCACTTCTCCTTCTTCTCTATCTTCTCTTTATCATGTCCAGACTCCTTTTTTCCACTGGATATTTTATCCATCTTTTCAGGTTTAAATAAATCACCTTTTTCTTTGCCTGAAGATTTTGACTTATTCTTTTCCTTATCTTTCTCATTTGGATAAAAAGACTCACAGGGGATTTCACTTTTGTGTTTTGAAACCCCCAATATTCCATTTTCATCTTTCCGCCTTTTGACTAAGTCTAGGGGCACTTCCCGTTCATTGTTGGAATAATCCCTCTTCCGCTCTTTCCGATCCTTCTCGTCTTTTTTCTCTCTCTCTCTGGATCTTTCCCTTGACTTGTCCAAATCTTTTTTGTCTGTTTCTCTCTCTTTACTCTTGCACAATGGTGGTGGAGCATGGTTGATGTACAGCTTTGTTGAAGATTCCTTGAGTTTGACAAGACTGTCCTTAACTGTGGAAGAATGGGATGGAGAAGGATGGGAATCAACCTTTCGACGCTTCTCTCTTTCAGGTTCTGCACCATCTATTCGGGAAACAGGTGATTTCAAGGACCCAGAAACTGGTATTTTTTCTCCTCCTTTAACATTTTCTTTTAATTTCATTTCCTTTGCTAAATCTCTTTCTCTTGATGGCTCTTTTTCTCTTTCTTGAGTGGATTTTGATTCTACATTGGGGACAATAATCCTGAACTTCTCATCTTTAGCTTTCTCCTCCTTCTTTAATTTTTCCTTATCTTTGTCAGGTTTAGGCATTCTTTCCTTGGTCTCTCTTATTTTTTCATCTTTATTTGGCTGTTCTTCCTTGGGTTTTTCTTTATTGTCTTTACCAACTACCTTAGCCTCTGGAGTAATAACTGGGGTCTTATCTTTTTTTTCTTTTTCTTTCCCTTTTTCTTTGTCATTTTCCTTAATACCTTTGGTGTTAGAGCCACTGTTCCCATTGACTGGATTCCCCTTTGGGATGGCACTAGCTTTATTACCAGCTTTCATACTGCACTGAGACCTTTCCCGGGACTTGTCAGACTCCTCAGGGATGCTCTCATCCGACTTAGCTGCACTTCCTACAGATGATGGCAGCCCACTACAAGGCCCATTTTGTACACTTGGAGCAGCATTTCTTGGAGGAGGATCTTTGTGATGAAATTCATTTTCAGGTATCATGTATGACTTTCGACTTTTCAGCTGCCCAGAGTAGACCATTGCTAGTGCATAGAGATCTGGCTTTTTTTCCTTCTCCTCTTGGCAGATTTTATGCACTCTTCTTTCCAAAGCCTGACCCAGATTTAGAACTTTGGGGTACCACGGCAGTATCTTTGTTAGCACAATCAAGATATTCCTGATATGAGTATATTCACCTGTTTCAAGGCAATGTACTGATGCTTTGGTTAGTTTATAATGCCATTTATGTACAACGTGTCGAAAATTCTCATAATCTAACTGATCAGCTTTATTTCCACCATCAAATCCAGTTGCACGTAATATAGTAAGGAATCCCGGATAGTTTCCACATTCCTTCTCATAGGTAGATCTGTCGCTATGCCACCTAGTCACAGTCTCTAACATGCAGCAAAGAAATCTCCCATATCGACTAGCTTCATTTTCAGTAAAGCTAGCAACCATGTAAATTATATCAGAGAAAACTCGATCATAGCAGAGAAGTGTGGAGAAATTTGGAGTCTTCTGCTGATGAACTAATTCAACAAAATGAGCACAGTACACAGAATCAATTGCTGAAAAAATACATCGAGGAAATATACACAACTGGAGAAACTTTGTGATGGTCTCATTTTTAGTGGATTTTGCTAAGAGCCAGTTGTCCTTTTCCAATTTCAGTCTCTGTAGAACTCGCTGTACGTGTTCCATCTGTTTCTTTTCTTCTTCAAGAAGTTTGTCCTGAAGAGCAGTACAGCGCTCTTTCTCTTTTTTCTTTTTATTCAGAGGCATTTCTTGGTTGTCATCAATTGCTTTCATCTGGACCTTAAGTTTATTGACTTCTCGTTCATAGCTGGTATGTGGAACTGCAAGGTCATACATTGTCAGAGACCAGAATGTGGTATAGAATTGAGGGCTGATATCTTCCCAGACTTTGGAAATGTGTAAGGAGACTACTGCTTCATGGACAGGAGCCATAACCATCTCACATGATGTAATGTACTTATGAACTTTATGTTGCTGTTTACTACCCTTTTCTGATTTCTTAAGTTCATCATATTTTGATGAAATATGATGTGCATACATTGGCCGAGACAGAAAAAATGCTGCATCATGGGGCGTATGAAATTCATGACAAAGCACATCAATTGAAGGTACTCTCTTTATGTAATCATCTGTGCTTAAATTTGATGCTAAAAATCCACCAAATTGTACCAATGTATCATGACACTGGTCATACAGCTTTCCTACAAGTTTCAAATGTTTCTCTCCACCTTCCTGAAAGATCACCCCATTCCTCTGCTGGGCCATAAGCAGACAAAGAGGAAGGGCAAGGTCATGGTCTAAGAGTGCATCCTTCAATCTCTGAGAGGATTTTTTAGTGTTTCTTATCTGGCCAAAATATCCACCCTCAGCTTTCAGTTGCTCCCCACCAGTCATGGCCTCTAGCTGCTCCATTGTCATTTCCTCTGTAACTTCTATCCCTGCCATTTTTTGTACCACCTCTTTCAATATAAGCAGGTCAAAACTTTTGCCTGCTTTTAATTGATTGGCTACATACTGAAGAAGACCAGCAAGATCAATTGGGTATTTACGAAAAACCGCTCCACAGAAACTAGCCAGACTCTGAAGCCAGCTTGAAATGGTGGTGTCATCATGTTTCATTCTTTCTTTTTCTGGATTAGCTAATGCTTCAATGATACAATAGGCCAACACATCATAATTCAACGCAGTGAGATACTTCAATGAGTCTACCACAGGTGTGATTAGGTTATCATACTTCTGTATTTGTGACAACACATAATCAAACAAAATGGTTGGATTGCTATGGCTCAGTTTCCCAATCTGTCTTCCAGAAGGCTTCACATTTTCCTTGGTTAGACGCTTCATGATGTACTTGGCTCTGTCTACTGTATGGGCTTTAACTTTTACTAAAAGTGGGTGACTGTGGTAAGTCTCATTTTTCCATTGGCCATATAAACGGTATCTGTGCTGATAAGGAAATGTTTTAAACATTCCCCATAGCTCCTCTGACATACAGGCATTGCAGTCCATCAGAGAAAGAGATGGAAGCAGCACCTGATCAGTAATGCTAAGCAAACAACTAAAGATAACTTCCATTTTCTCTTTATTCTCTTGTTTCCCATCAGACTGAAATTCCTTCATAAATGACTTCCCTATGCGTACAACCTTTGCAAATAAGATGGGATCATGAGAAAGATGAGGACCAAGATAAGAGAACATACTGAACACATCCCTCCTTAAGTCTTCAAAGTTCTCTGCTTGCTTTGGTGACTTCTTGCTTTGTAAAGCACTAACAGGCGAGCCTCTGGCACCTTTAGGAACACCAACTCGTCGGTAAAGAGGCTCAATAGTGATGTGTATAAGATTGCAGATAGCGAGGGCTATTACTTTATGTGATGCTGCATAATGCAGAGGCATCCGATCCATAATACTCTGTGCATGCTGCCAATCACCAATAGTTAACAAGGCTTCCAACAGACCAAGTTTTTGATTGTCAGGTGCCTTCTCTAGTTTGTCATCTTTTTTCTTTTCTTTCTCTCGTTCATCACTTTTGTCAGAAGGCAATACAACCATCGTAAGTTTTCTAACAATGTGCTTAGCTTCTACAATTTCTCGTTTGTATTCGTTCATAATCCAGCTATCAGCTGGAAGAAGGTGTACATAAAGATCATCCAAATCAATAAGATTAAACTGCAGAAGTACTGCTGCAACTGTATATAAAGATGATGGAGTCTCACCATTTGGTTCCTGATAAAACTTGAATTTGAACCCAAGAATATGACACAGTGTTTGTGGTTCACACATATTCATGTAAGCTTCTAATAAAGATATAAAGAAATCATGGTGTTCTGGCCTACACTCAAACACTTCTAAAATGATATCCAAAACTCGATTGGGATCCAGATTAAAGCATCCTATCAAAGATTTGAGAATTTCTAAGATTAAATCACTAGTTATATTTCCAGATAAATCTTGTCCCAATTCCACAATAAGCTTGGCATAACCTTCATTTTCTTCTCTTAACAAATTGAACTTCTGCTGTTTATAAAAGAGTTTCGTCTTGATTTTAACTGACTTTTGATTGAACTGCTGTGACTGTTTGATAAGGCCTAATGATTCCAAAGTTTCTGGATCCAAGCGTTCCTTTAGAACTGTGTCTGAGACTAAATATAAACATGCTGATACCAACTGTGTAAAATGATCTCTTTTGCTTTTTTCTTCTAAACAATTAGTCTCAATATCTAATATGCAGAATATGTCGGCAAGAATAAGTGGAATATCGTCACGAAACTCACTGATGTCACTAAGAACATGTGATGCCTGTTCAGACTTTAAAGTTCCTTTAATGACATGGTATGACAACTCATAGAGAGCTTGTTGGAAATCTCTACAAGCCAAAGTGTCGCGGCTTTTACTTTCATTGAGAATCCGACATAAACGCAAAAACTCGCCTCTCCCAGATTTCTCCCAGTTCTTGATCCACTCAGCGGGAACCACCACAGCTGCCGAGGGCATCGCCATCTTTTCTTCCCTAGTAACAGAGTCCCGGATGTGCAGTAAACACTTGCGCACTCACACGTGCTGGAGGTCAAAGGAGAGCCCCGCCCATGGCAAATGCTGGGAGGGAGTCTCGGTCAGAAGGGGTCTTAGGTTTTTTTTTTTTTTTTTTTTTTTTTCCTGATTCTGGAACCGGAAGCTAGGAATGCTGGATGCGCAGTGTCATAGTCGGCTGTTGGGTGTCTGGGTGCCCACTAGCACTCACTCAGCAGGTCGGAGGTCACTGCAACAAAGAAGGAGCCAAATAAACTTCCAAAAGCAGCTCACATGTTCCCAAGACAAATTCCTCCATCGGGAACTGTTGTTAGTGGAGGACCCCGTATTCTCTCAGACTTACCTTCTTTCCCCATCATTTTTCTAGGTTTCATGACCTTGATTTATTCACATTGGCTTATGTGAAAAAGCTGACTCTGAAAGGCTTGTCAGCAGACACTGTGGCTGTCTTCAGAATTCCACATAAGCCTTGGTATCTCCTCATGCTGAACCTTTGCTTGATCTTACTCTCCTGGCAGATACTAGGGGACTATTCTCAGTTCCCTCAGGTGGATTCTTCGTTCCCCTTGGTTCTGTTCTTAGAGAAATGACCCTTTGGTGACTACCATTTGGGATCCTTTCTGTGTGTTAGGGGAGACTAAAGTTAAGTTTTTCCCCTTCTACAGTTCCTTCAGTCATGCTTCTTTTTCCCTACAGCCACACCATGGCATTCATTCTTCTCTGGTCTCCTAACCATAGAGGTGGTAACTTCCCCAAGTGTCTCTCCTTTCCTGCTGGTTCCCTTAACTCTACCTTTCTACATATAGTATATTTCTTCAACTTGGTTTAATTACCACTTTGGTTCATCATCTTTTTCCTTTTGGAGGCTGACAAATACCCATTTGCCTCCTGTCTGCTAATCAAACCCTGGTTAGAAATCTAACCTAAGCCACAAACACTCAGTTCATACTGGGTGAACCAAAGAAGCAGGAAAATACATAAAGATAACTTAATCTGTCCCTCCAGAAGGGCTCAGGTTATCTTGCTCATCTAGCTCCCATAGAGGAATGGATACTGTGTCCCCTGCAGAAGGCTTTTGTGGATGTAGAACAGCAGGTATCAACCTGTGGGTCACATAGCAGATAACCTATCAGATAAGCATATAGATATTTGCACTGCTACTCATATCAGTAACAAAATTACAGTTATGAAGTAGCAATGCAATAATTCTATGGTTGGGGGTCACCACAACATGAAGACCTGTATGAAAGGGTCACAGTGTTAAGAAGGTTGAGAGCCACTCTCTAGAGTCAACAGAAGAGTGAAGAGGACTTGAAGTAGTAAGACCAAATGAATCCTCAATAACAACTAAACGATTAAGATTACTTTCAACTGATATAAAATTGTAATTGATTAACTATTACAAATGCTACTGAGGTTTCCTGTGGGTTTATTACTAAAAGTAGTTTTTAAAAGTTTTTTTACTTCTATATTTGTTATGTATGTACAAATACACAAATATATGCATTTTAGGCAGTAATTTTAATTTTTTTATCATGCTTGAGACTGGCATCTGTTGCTGAAATTCTTGGGCTCTGTAGGGCCTTTCAGAGAGAAAAATAGATCTGCTTCGTGTGTAACACCCTTTGCTGCACAGCCAGGGAAGCCTCTAGCTTAGAAGGATGATTATTTAATAGACCAATGATCACTCTAATTGACCTCAGACCCTGTTTTGAGCAAGGTTCTGGAAAATCCCAGGTTTCTGTGACTGACAGTTCTACACAAGTCAAGAATAGCCAGAAGCAAGTCTAGAGTAGACAGTTCCATGAGTGTTGGATTTTTTTTACATAAGATTTATTTATTTATTATGTATACAGTACTCTGCCTGCATGTATGCCTGCAGGCCAGAAGGCAGTACCAGATACCACTATAGATGGTTGTGAGCCACCATGTGGTTTCTAGGAACTGAACTCAAGATCTTTGGAAGAGCAGCCAGTGCTCTTAACCTCTGAATCATCTCTCCAGTCAGAGCGCTGGATTTTTATCAAACAATTTATATGTTAGCTGTGCTTCATCTTGATTATCTATCTGCCTCTGGGCTCAATATCAATCTGTTGTATCCTGGGATCCTGAACAGCTGTTACAACTCCAGAGATTAATTTCTGCTATCTAGAAAGTGAGAATAAGATCAAGAGCTTTTGTGACGCCTAAACACAAATATGTATGTAAATTTATTTGCATAGTATCAATGGCAGTGGAGAGTATCAGTTCACTTCTTTTGTTCTGGGTGGAAAACTCCAACATATTCTAAATTAAATGCACTATGAAGAACAAAGCGAAAGCATGAAATAACTTTAAGGACCCAAAAGAATACTATTAAAAGTAATAGACACAAGCATCATTTATAACATTACTTTTTTTTTTTATTTAACTCTTGCTTTAACACTTAAATTTTAATTTTTCCACAACTAAATCCAAAATAATATATACCAAAACACAGGTCACTTCAAAGAAGTAGCATGGAAACTAACAAAAGCTACTTTCAAACACAAACACAGCCAATCACTTAAAGATAACCAGTGTAGACTATCTTGTTACTATTATTCAAAGAATATATATACAAATAAATAATATAATAAATAATATACAACAATATACAAGGCAGTATAAAATTTTATCTTATATAAATGGCAAATATTAAGAGACTAATGATTACAATGCATGAAATGCAAATAGATTAAGTGCTTATAAGATGACCAAGTTCCAATAACTGATTAAAAATAAAAAAGGCATCTCTAGAATTTTTGTAACATCATTTAAAGTGGATATTTTATATAAAAAAGCAATCTTTATAAAACAGTAAGAAAAAAATTTAAACAAATGATATTATATTCATTCGATAAGGAAAATGACATATCAAGTATTAGGTTTGATAGAAGTTACTTGATATTGGGACTGAAGAGATGGTTCAGTAGTTAAGAATGCTTTCTGCTGTTGAAGGGGACCTGAGTTAGCTTCCTAGCACCCAGATCCACACCCATATCTCACAACTACATATAACTCAAGCCCTTGAAGATCTGACATGCTCTTCTGGCCTCCTCCATACATGCCACACAAAGAGACAAAGATCCATGCCAATAAAAATAAGATATATCATATAGCAATTATTTGAATATCATGAATTCTTAAAATATTGATGTGAGCATCAAAATATAGACTGAGGCTCCCTAGCCCCAAAGTTAGAAACATGAATTCGCCATGAAGTCTGAAAAGTTTTGTTTGATCAAGAGATGCCACAATAAAAAACAAAATTATACAATGCAAAATTTTGTTTCATGCGCAAAAATATAACATTGCATGAAATGTTACTGCATAATATGCTACGCTATATATCTTGTATATAAGGCATATACAAACTTTGGTCCAGTCTGCAAAATATGTCAAATATATGCAAATATATCTAAATCTGGGGAAACTTCACAAATCCCAAATACTTCTGATTTTAAGTATTATGGATGAGGGATACTCAGTCTGTATTGTACCAAGAAAGATCACTCACTTCTTTCTAAGTATTTGTGGAAGATTTACAAAACCAAAACTGATTATATGCTAGCTCACAAAGGGAAATCCATAAAGTTGAAATCAGTAAGGTTTTTTAAATAAGAGCATGGTGCTAAGACATGGAAGACAGAGGATTGCAGAGATGAAGCCACACATCAAGGACACTAAGGACTGACCCAATACCAGATGCTAGAAGAGGCCAGAAGAGATTCCCCTCTAGCCTTAGGAGGTAGCATAGCCCTGCTGTCACCGTAATTTGGACATCTAGCTCCCAGAATTCAGACATGATAAATTCCTGAGAAGCCAAAACAGAAATCAAACTTCTCAAATACAAATAAAACAATGAAAGGCAATATACATATGCTGTAAGTTCTGAAATGTAACCAACAAAAGCATAATCAAGCACATATGTATGTTTTCACAATCACCTATGTGCCAAAGAGAAAAACTTCAAATGCCATAAAAATCTGCTAAAACAGTAGCTCCAACATAACTTCATCTCAGAATGTATGTCTCATTTCAGGAAATGAAGCTGTTTCTTTGCACAGAAAACCAATTTCTTTAGTATCTTTACACTGTATCATATTCCACAGAAATGTGGTAAAGATAAAATAAGGAAATAAATTTAAAGGCATTCTACAAACTAAATATAGCATATATGATCACTAAGCACATGTATTACACCAAATAATTACTAGGTCCAGGCAGATTTAAATGTCATTAACTTTCACAAAAACATCTGTGGGTGAGTGGATACGGAGTGGATAACACTGTCAAGCAGGAAGAACAGGGGGGCAATGCTGGCAACCGTGAGAAGTCTGTATGCATGGAAACATCCCTTTTCCCGCCTGTGAAGAGGACAGACACAAGAAGTAGCCTGGCAGTGCAGTGTAAAGTGGGCAGAGAACAGCAGCACCACTGAAGGGCTGCTTCAGTCCCTGATCTGTCTCCTGTATAGATCTAAATGGATAAGGAGTGATGGATGATTTTTGTCTGGCCAGGAGTTAAGACACCTAAACTTTTTCCTCCTAGGGCACATGTAACCTTTCTTTTAAAATTCAGCTTTAGCAAAGAACTCTCTGAAATTAGTTTAATAAGAACCCTAGAAGCCAGTTTTGGTATTTGATCCCCAACACACTAAGGGCAGATTCTTTATCCTCCAGTATTCCCTAAGTGATATCTAGTAACTAGGGGATGTTTTCAGTAAGGATTTCAAGAAGTCAGTTTTAGGCATTTTCTATTCACTAACCCCCCCAACTATAACTCTTAGCTATAAATTCGATCTTGCCCACCCCAACCCGGAGCTGAGCCTATTCAAATACCCTCTCTTCACTATAAGTGCTACTGATATGGTTCCTATGGTTCCTATGCAAGTCTTGAAAAAAAAAAAAAAAAAAAAAAAAGAAGCCTACAATGCTTTCAACAGATACAGATTAATAAACTTTAACAGGGGATTTAGGTTGAAAGAAGGGAACATTTTTATCTGAAAGCCTTTAGGGAATCATAATGAGATTGATGAGGTTGAAGTGTGTGGTAGTTTGAATGTAAATGGCCCCATAAATTCATAGGGAGTGGCACAATTAGGAGGCGTGGCTTTGCTGGAGTAGTTACAACCTTGTTGTAGGAAATCTGTCATTGTAGAGAAGAGCTTTATGGTTTCCTGTGCTCAAGTTACCATACAGACTATCAGTGGATACCCTCTTTTGGCCTCTGAGGGCACTTGGTATGTATGTGGTGCACATACATAAATGTAAGCAAACACTCAAACACATAAAATTAAGAGAAAAAAAGCTTAAGGGCAATTAGCTAGATTGTATAAAATAGTCACCTTGTGGTGTCCAACTCTCATACTTCTAATAATTTCACTGTCCAAGAAATGACTAGAAATTGCTTAATCATGTTTTATGGTATCAAATTAGTTATTCTTCAAAATAGCCACCAGGTTCTAGGATCAGTAACTCTATAAGCTGAGAGATAAGACAGCAGTGATCTGTGGGAATGTATGTAGAAACTCCACGTTGAAAAAAGGAGCTTCTTTTCCAATTTGTGGGATGAAATTCTGGTTGCTACTAAAAACAGGCCAGAACACGATTCTAATTTAAGAAAGAAAAACAAAATCATCTCAGAATTCCAACTACTTGTTAAGTTTCTGGGTTCTTCCTTTCCTAAAAATTCTGTGACATAAAATACTGAAACAATGAAAGCAAGATCTGGGCTTTCAAAAAATAATTACTCTTGGGATTGGAAGACAGTTCAGTGGATGCTTGCTGCTCAGGCATGAGGTCCTGAGTTTGGATCCCCAGAACCTAAATAAAAATAAGAAGCACATATCTGTAACCCCATAGGTGGGAGATGGAGATGGATACAGACAGGCATACCCAGGAAGCTCACTGGCTAGCTGGCCTAGCCTAAACTGATATCAAGAGAGTCTACTTCAAAAATAAAAAACAAACAAACAAACAAAAACACTGACCTCTGATCTTGACAAGGAACATGTCGCTGAGCAAACTTGCAAATCCATGTATGAATGTATCACACACTCACTAAATAATATTTTTAAAATTAGCTTCAGCAACCAGAGAGGTGACACAGTGGTTAAGAATCCTGGCTGGTCTTGCATAAAACACGGATTCAATTTCCAGAACTTACACAGTGTTTCCCACCCATCTGTAACTCCAGTACCAGAGCATCTATGCATTCTTTTGACTTCCCTGGGTACCAGGCACACATGTGGTAACACTTGGTACTCAAACATATACACAAGCAAAACACTCATACAAGCAAAATGCATCAATTAAAAAAAAAAGCTAATATGAGAAATTATTAATTTAAAATTTGTTTCTTTGCCAGGCAGTATATTTACAAAATATGGGCTTTTTCTGAATTTGTTCAATAAAAGGTTGACAGTATTATAATGAACTTGAAAAGTATTTGGGCAATGGAATTAATTTGGGAAGTAAATTAATCTTTCAATATAAAAAAATTATAAAATAAAATGTCTTAAAAACTTGAGCAACAATAGGCAGCACTTATTTGTTGTGATTTGGTTTACTGGTTTTAGACCTATTTTGAGTGAGAGATAAGAAAAGGAAGGAAGGAGGGAACTCATACTATTAGCTAAATTAATATTTTCCTTATTTCCATCCAGCTAGTTTTGATATATAGATATTTGGTAGTTTTACACAGGCACACAAACCTCTCCATATTGGCGGTAGTGAGAATTAAAATCAGCCCACACGGTTTATTTTCATAATAGCAGAATCTTTCATTCAGCTCACTTTCCTGGTCTGTTCTGTGCTTTAATTTCTTCTGTGCTTTTATTTTTTTTTTTAACCTCTCCATCAGTGGTTTTCAACCTTCCTAACACTGTGACCCTTTACAACAGTTCCTCATCTTGTGGTGATCCCTCAACCATAAAATTATTTTCGTTGCTACTTCATAACTGTAATTTTGCTACTGTTATGAATCGTAATACATATCTGTGCCTTCTGATGGTCTTAGGCGACTCTTGTCAAAGGTGTTCGACACCCAAAGTGGTCATGACTCATAGGTTAAGAACCACTGCCCTCTATGTCCCTTTTGGAACTACAGAGCTTGCTGGTATCAATATAATTGTTAGAGTAAATGAAGCATCTGTGTACTTGTATAAGTTTTCAAGATTAAGAGGTCTTTTGAAAAGTATCTAAAGAATAACTTCTGCCAAATGTTTGGGCATAAAATAAAGATGTACCTTAACGTTTGTTGAAAGTATACACTGTTGGCATATTCAGTGCTCTAAACAATCAAGTGTTTCTTGTGTTAACCTTAGCTACGTTTCTTGCACTGGATGAAAAATTAACTACAAAGATCAGTGTTAATCTAACACAGCTGACAATTCTGATTTTGTTTATAAATGTGATGCTGAAAATTGCTCCTACAGGTCCCGAACATCTGAGGTTCAATGCATCAGGCAAACTCAGAGATAGGAATACACACTCTTAAAAGCCTGGTACTGGGTCCTTTTCTTGAACTTAAACTAATTGCCATCCCGTTCCAACGAACAACCCCGTTTCCAGCATTTCTACAGTCTCAGAATATTGCAGAAAAGTACTTCTTACAAAGAAAGAAATACTGAAACCATTCTCAGTGGTGCTTTTAAATCTCTTCACTCCTTTCGCTCCCGTTCCTGACTTTACTGCACCTGGGACTCAGTGCAACTCTCCGAAGCTCCCTGTCCAGACACCACCTACTACTGCCAGTCAGGGGGCATTTTGTGCACTGAGTGAAACCAAGAGGAGCCACCAAACGCCCAGGTTTAGGAAGCGCCCGAGACACCCGAGCTAATGGCCTGTTTCTCAAACTCTGAGAAAGCCCGAGACAGACTCAGAGTTAGTGGCTTTTCCCTGCGTGTTTCAGAACGGCAAGGTCAGCGGCTAAGCGCCTCGCGGAGGGTGAGCGTCCACCCGCGTCCCAGCGAGATGGAGGCCGCTGCCCACGCCGGGCCCGCTCGCCGTCCGGACTCACCTCCTCACGTCCCGCCCACGTCGCCGTCCCGGTCTGTCGGGCCCGAGCCTTCCTGCCCCAGTTGCCAGGAACGGCCTCGAGGCTACGACTCGGAAAGGGGCTTCGTCGCTGTGTGTCCACCAGACGCAGCTCGACAGAGACCAGGCACAGCACGACAAGCGATGCTCCAGGAAAGCCGGCAAGGACCTCGCCGGCACCTGGATGACGTCACTCCGAGCGACAGCGGTGCCTCCGCGTGCAGTCTGCGCATGCGCGACCGGACGCGGCTGACCAGGGGCAATGAAGGAAACCTAGCCAGGAGTGCTTTTCAGTTAGAAAACTCCTCGCTGACGTGACTGTGTTACATTTGAGAGTGAATGCTAGATTCAAACAAGTGGATGAACTTTTGGGAAATGATACGGTGATTTAACTGTATCTGTGAATCTGGGAGCTTGTTAAGGGAGAAGTCAGTTTATTTCTGCAAGTGTGCTAATGAGTCTCAAAACCACAAACCAGACCTCAAGCTAGAGAAGCATGACTAAAATAGTTGACCAGTGTAGACACTGTTGTCAAGATTGGTTCTCAACCAAACTCTTAAAGCTATAAAAATTTTATCTATCTATCTACCTACCTATCTATCTATCTATCTATCTATCTATCTATCTATCTATCTATCTATCTAAAGGACGCATGCATCAAAACAGAAACCTGGAAATATTTTATAAAACTATTGGACATTATACTGGAGGAACTGGGATTTTTGACTACTTGTGGTTTTCTCATGGTCTCCATCCGCTATGAAAAGTACCTTCTTTGAAGGGTGAGAGCTATACTTTTTTTCTTTCGATTAAAATTCTTTTTAATGTAAAAAGGTTATAAACAAACATTAAGATTTGAACTTGAGATTACCTCTGAGAATTACCATTTATATTACTATCTGCTTAGTATGTCACATACATGTATAAAATCATTTTGCTCATATGTGTGTATATCCAACCACTTTGTCATAAAAATTGAACAATTATGCATAAAATTAAGTAAGATATACATCTTTTTTCTTGATTTACATCATTTTGTTCGTTTTTTTTTTTTTTTTTTTTGTCTCAATAGTAAGCTCTGGACAGACGGACCTACTTTTTTTCATTCGCCATCATCAGGATCTAACATATTGTACCTAACAGTAGGTACTGTGTATAGCCTGGTTATTCTCTAGGCAGTTGTTTCTGTTTAGATACCTTTATCCCACTATAACAAAAACAACAACAAAAAACCCTGAGTGCATTTTTTTTTAGGTTAAATCTCACTTCTTCCAGGAAATACCACTCAAAAAATCTCAGCTTTCCTTATTCTTTATTTTGAAATTGGTGCTTTCATAATTTCATTCACATGGATGATGTTCTTTGATCACAGTCTCTCCCCATTACCCTTTTATCCTCTTCCCCCCCTTTCCCCTCTTCTAAATGCCCCTCTAACATTTGTGTCTCTTTTTGTGTGGGGGTGAGAGATAATGTGCATCCCTTTCTCCAGCAAGCACTTAATGCCTACAGCTTGGTGACAGCTGTACTTATCTGCAAATTTTATGATTTTTTTCTTTATAGTTGAATATTATCCCATTGTGTATATGTACCACATTTGTATTATCCATCAATCAGTTGAAGGGCATTTAGGTTGGTTCCATTTAATAGCTGCTGTGACTAGAACAGCAATGGACATCGTTGAACAAGCATCGGTATAAAACGATGTCAAGTCCTCTGGCCAGACTTGAAGGAGTGGAGCCAGGTCCTTTGGTAGCTTTTTGAGTGATGTTGGCCATGCATGGTTTCTTGTATGTGGTCTGCAGTTGGTGGAACTATTTTGGAAGGATTAGGAAGTGTTATCTTATTTCATCGGGGTGAGGGGTGGGTGGGGAGTGTATCTCTGAGGTTTCAATAGCATACCCATCACACCATTCCCAGTTAGCTTACTCTGCCTCATGTTTATTAACCACCCTTTACTGACATTTTCCCTGTTCTGTTTTTCTCATGCTACCATTCCTATTACCTATATGTCCCAAATGTCCACCTATCCTGATGTCTTTGTCCTGGATTCTGTGAGGAAAAAGAGAAAAGACAGGTATGATGGGTTTACTGTGTGAAAAGCATGTAAATATGTCACTTATCCTTACTGGACACATAAGAATGTACACTTCCAGGGTCTATGCCATGATAAAAGGCAACTCCTTTTACCATGTCAAATCTTTATTCAGTAATGTACACATTATTACAGTTAGGAAATTCTTGATTGTCTGTGAGAACCTTGGATATATAATATCTTAATTATACCTATTACAGAAGGAAGGATAATGGAAAAGAGATTAAGACTGAACTTCCCAGGACAAAAGTAGAAAATATATGAACATATATGTGAAAGGGGGAGAAATAATTCTGCAAACTTTTACAAGTTAAATGAAAAACAGCATAAGAACAAGCATCATAAAAAGATGTTCTAGTGACCATAATAGATATATGGCACATGGTCAATACACATGGATACCACATAATAAATGCACTTCAAGTTGAAGTTTGTTTACTTGTAACAACATGATACACATACATAAATACATACACACAATGTCCCTGTAGTTCGAACTTCAATTCCTAGGAAGAAAAAAGTTAGTGTAGCATATTTAAAAGAAAACAAAAGAGTTCAAGAAACTCAACGTGATTCGTTTCTGTAGAAGCTGCTAGAAAGGCCTGTCTGCTGAGCAGCTGGTTGGAGGTTTGATGCATCCTATAACATGAAGGGATGCTGAAGAATCTAAAGAGCAGCGCTAACGCCCAGGATCCTCTTCCAACTGTTCTCTCCCTGCCAACCAGCTTCGCTTTGTTTCTTCTTCTTCTCTTGGCTCTAAAAAGGCCAGGTTACTCAGCCCTTCCTACAAACAATCACTTTAGCCAGTCATGGTTACACACATCCCTATTCACAGCAGGAAAGAGGCAGAGGCAGGTGGAGCTCTGAGTCTGAGACCAGCCTAGTTTACACAGTTAGTTTCAGGCCAGCCAGGATATATACTCAGACCCTGTCTTTAATAACAACAAAAATAGGCTGAAAAATAGATTTCTCCCATAAATTTAGTGAGACCCTTACCTAATGAAAGTCATTGCTGATATTCAACATTTAGCTGATCACTTGTAATAATAGATAACCCCTTACTACTAGAGGTTATTAACCATGAAACTGAACTAAATTTGCATTATATGTTTTCATTGTGAAATATAAGATTAAGAATATTTGACAACTATGTTCTAGATACAACATAAGTCAAATCTTTACTTTTGTAGAGCTTTTATGCATTTTAAAACTTCCCTAAAATACTGCTTCACATGTACATACTTTCTGAATTAAATTCAGAAAATTTCATTGAATATCAAAATATTCAGTAAGTTTGCCTTACTCATTAGTTATTTTAATATTAGATTCAGTTGTAAATGAGACATATGGGAAAGAAAAATGGAGAAATATCTATACTAACAAAGAATTCAAAAGTCAAGTTTAAGTGACAGATTAAAGATCTTTCCAATTCTCCAACATCTTATCCATAATTTATCTTTTTGGCTTTTCTTACCAAATTTCCAACAAAAGCTAAATAATACAAAAAGTAAATGATATCCTGCAAACTGAAAATATAATAGCAAAAAGGGACAGCACTTAATATCCATCTCAACTGGTAATACACATTTTTAACAATGGCTACATAACCATACTCCATTTTGGAGTTCTTTCCTATTTTGTTTTGAGAAAAATTTACTCCAGAAAGGCTGGTGAATCAAGACTCTTTTTTTAGAAAAAGGCTCTCAGGAAGCTCCCAAGTTGCATCCGAGTGGAAAGAAATGCCTGGTTTTCCTTAATGCATTGTACAAGGCTGCCACTGCTGAGTGCAGGGGCCAGACATGAATTATGAATGGCTTTTAAAGGCTACATCATTGTCACCTGAAGACTTGGGCAGGGCAGCAACTGGGTGTACTTCCAAAATCTCTTGTTTTCTGAACTCAATATTTACATCTACATTTCTCATATGAGAAAAAGTAAAACAATCTTCCTTGAACCATGGGTAAAATAAATTAAAGTGAAGAAAAATGATAACAATTGGTCACAAAGACCAGAATCATACGTCACTGGGTGTATAAATACTGTAATTGTCATCATCATAGTGGACAATCGCCTCTTCATATCTTAGGAACACACATCCAAACACTCTCAGATTATCACACATGGACGTTGCCACTTCCATTTCCACCTCCACCTTCTAGGCCCTCTGCAGACTGGGAGGAAGGAGGCCGGGAACCTCTGGGGTGAGGCTGACCATTGAGTCCCACTTGTGTGCCTAGACCATGACCTGTCTGAGATGCTGCATCATCTGACTCCCAGCGTTCCAATTCTTCCCGTACCAGGCGCTCCATCTGCTCCCTGTGGATCTCACTGTCACGACCCAGTCTCTCATCCTAACAAGGAAATCAAAGAAATAGCAGAAACCAGGGCACTGCATGTTGTATGCTACATATTCTACACAGAAACTGAGTTAGGAATCTTAGGTGAAATAAGCTCTATTGTGTACGATTGCTGATAGAAACATTATGCAAAAATAATTCTCAGAGTCACTGGAATAACTGCTTAATTGTATCCTCCATTGGTGGCAGCACTCTCAGAGGGTGGAGTATCAAGGGTCACGCCTCCAGATTATTATTTGATCTAAGGTTATATAAGGAGGAATGCAAACATTAGGTTAGGAGTTACAAAAGGTGATGACTGCCTTTATGCTCTATAGAACTAAAGAATGTTTCTGCTGAAGGAGAAAAACATCTAAAAATAAAAGTGAACAGAAACAATATTTGTGAATTATGTAAATGTAACTTTAAACAGTTTTTACTCTTTTTCAATATTTCCAAATGATAAGTATCATGGGTGTCCATTTCTATCAGAAAATGCCATGTCTATCAATCAGCTTGAGCATATGACTGCCTACCTCAGCCACTCCATCAAGCAGCCTTCCTAACACTTCTCGCCTCTTCAGCTTGGCCCGCTCCATGATCTCAAGCTTGACGATCACAGCATCAATCTTGGACACGATGCTGCCTATGGAATGCTCCATACGATCTACACGTCTCACCAGTCTGCAGGGAATGACAGCAGGCACAGCAGGTCATGTCTCCTTATCCTTCAGTCCTTCTGACTCTTCCATGGAAATGCCAAGATAATGTGATAATATGAAATACTCTCTAAGTGTCTGCAAAACTCAGAGACAAACTGTCACAGGATGATTGTGGGAACAATAACCTCCACCCTTTTTGCCAATAAAATTGTGTCTGAAGCTTTAAAAGCCTTTATTCAAAAGGACCATTTTTGGGAACATTCTAAAGGAAATTCCATATATATAATTTTGTGTCACAAATTTATTCACATATACAGAGTTGCTTTCCCTTAGGATAGCATTGAACAGTGGCTACGTGAAACAACAGTAGGAGATCATGTAAATAAATTATAATTTCACCTATAAAACAGCTGTCTAAGGTAACACCAGAAATGGTACTGTGTCATGTTTCCTGAAGTAGAATCCTAAGTAAATAAAATTGTTAGAAAATAGTGTGCTCCTTTAACATCTCATTATTGTGAATGAAAATATATAAATGTCTTAAAACATGTCAAATGGCAACAATATGAATTCTCCCTCCCTGGCCCTCTCCTTGTAATCTAGTGACTGAAGAGTGCTGCACACACCAGATCAGTATTCAGCTGCTGACTCTATGCCCTTCTCAAATCATAAGACAGGAAAACTAACAAGGATAGCTGTTGAAAATTATTTCTAAAACTCAATCCTTTTAAATGTCTAAAAATTTTATGAATATATGACAAATAAAAATCATTAATCAAAAAGGCAATTAAAGAAAAGTAAGATCTTGTAGCATTTAAAAATGCTTGACTAACATATCTTCAAATAATACTTTCCCAGGTATGACGGCAAACACTGCAAATTGAGACACTCATAAGACTGCAAGTAAGATAGCCTCAGAGCTGCACATCTAGATGTCCAAAGTGAAGGTACAGAAAGCTTATGGCAAAGAAAAAATAATGAAAAAGGAGACAGAGACTCTAAAATTTGTTAAGATATTTTGGTTGAAAGGAACACAGAGGACATTAATGTTTTCTCTGCTTCCCTAATTTCTTATAATAAAGATCTTTTATAAAAAGAAAAATACAACTTATTTGAAAGAAATGTTACTAGTCATGAAAAGAAGTAAATGTCTAACTCAGTGGGAAGCCTTGTCATCTCATTTTTGACCCTGGAGAAAACGTTTGTACTTACACCTGGAACTCTTCATAGGAAACCCCGCTGGAGATGCTGCCTCTCCTCCTGGAGCTGTGCCCACTATCTTCATCCTCCTCCTCCTCAGAGTCATCCAGGCTTCTTGGGAAACTTCTGCTGCTCATAGGACGTGGTAAAGAGCTATGTTCCAAGTCCAGGTCCTCCTGGGGAATATGGAGTCTTCCAGTGAGGGTCAACATCCCAAGACCTCATAAAAGATTTTATCAAGGTCTTTGGCCAAGGGTGTGGTCATGTCAGTTTTCTACAGTTCTTATTTTAAAGCAGGAATAAACAGGGTGAATAAGCGAGCTACTCATGTGTAAGTTGAGGGTGTGGGGAGTGAGGAGGAGACAAAAGAGGGGGGCATTGAGTCCAATAATTCCCTGAAGTGCTCACCCTCTCTTTTTCCAAATCATCTCTCATCTGTTGATGCTCGAGTTCTGTCAGTTCCTGATCGCCATCCTGGTCATATTTAGTGAATATGGCCTCAATTTCTGCATCAGTGTGGCCTTTTCTGAAAGTATTGGGAGGATAGAGCTGAATTTATTCAGTACATGGTGCAGCCCAAACAGTGAGACATCAGAATGCAGGAGGAAGGGAGACATACAGTATGTTCCAGAAAAATACCTACTTCACCAAATAAAATCGTTTCTCTACCTGTCCTTGGGGCAGAAACATCCTCTGGTCAGCCAAGAATTCACACATACAACAACACTCCCAGGTTCTGGCAGTGTGGCTCTCACCCTTTCAGGTCCTGTCGAAGCTCATCAAAGTTTAACTTGCCCCCACCTTGCCGCAGACTCTCTGAAATGTCATCCACAGTATTTCTTTTAAGTTTTAGTTTGACCAATGCTTTTTGGTAGCCCTATTGAAAAGAAAATAAAAAGACATGATTTTGTTTATTTTCCTGTTGAATTTTGTGTCTCAGTTACAGTGAAACCATCCAGCACTTGTAGAAGATGGCAATTCAAGAAAAACGTTTTGGTGAATGAGTAATGATTGTAATTTTTGTTTCCTATAAAACTTGTAGAAAGCTCAGTATCTTTCAATAAATCAGGAACTAAGGACACATATGTATGTCAATGTTTACATTTGAAATATAATATAATATAATATAATAAATATAATATGTTTATATTTCAAATGTAAACCACTATGAATTCCACAGCTGTTTGCTCCCCAGAATACAAGGAAATGTGAAGCAGCTATGGACTGTTGTTTTTTTTTTCTTCATATAATAGTAAGGAATTTTCTAATAGGAAAAAACCCCCACTTTTTAAAGCCAGTGAAATAAGCCTGAGTATTTTAAGAAACTAGAGGCAAATCTAATGAAATACCCTAGTGATAAAGTATCTGCCAGTCATTTGTGAGTCCGGGGCAGTACCCAGCAGTATAGAAGTAAAACAGGGAGATAGTTTGCTCTGTATGATAGCAGGGCTCTGAAGCTAAAACTGTGCAAAGTAAACCGAATAAACAAGAACAAAATTAATTGTTTTATGACCTTTAATTTCTTTATTAAAACATTAAAAAATTACCTTGGTATGAATTATCCATTTATGATTCTATATTCAATTGTACATTTATAGAAACATAAAGCCAAGTCCAATATATACTGAGTACACGGAATCTTAAACTATTAAAAGCTCTGAAAACAAAAATCTTTAACTTCTTTGTGAATGTATCCAGAATCTCGAACAGGGCTTTGTAGCAACCACCACTGTCCAGTAAAAAAGCTTTTTAAAAATTCTAAATGCACAGAAATGGAACTACACTGTTTCTTAGCCTTAGTCTCAGAGACGAGTCTCCCAATAGCTGTCTGTGAGATATAGCCAACTAGCGCCATGTTACAGCTCAGGCTGGAGGCAGCAAACCCACCACTTTGTAACTCAAGCCTGACCGCCACTCTGTACCATGGCTCACTTGAGAGACAGAACTAGGAAGCTGTTTTTGGCTTGGTTTCTGTGTTCTAGAACCCTTTCTAGGTTTTCTCAGGCTGTATATAAATGTCAGTGCCTTATAGTGGGTGTCATTTATAACCACCTCATCAGGCCCTGCCTAGCCCCGAAGTTCAGATCCACTGCTGCTTGGTCCCAAATAATCACACAAAGACTCATATTAACTTTAAAGTTTTCGGCCTATGGCTCAGGCTCAGGCTTATTACCAACTAGCTGTTACAACTTAACCCATTTTTATTAATCTATGTTTTGCCATGTAGCTTGTGGCTTACCTGTACTTTGATATCTTTCTTCCTTGGGCAGTAACTGATAGTACCATCTCCTTGACTCCATCCTCCTCATTTATGCTGGGATTTCCCACCTGCCTCCAAGCTGCCTTAACCAGAGGCCATACAGCCCCTTTATTAATAAATGGTAATAAAGTATAATCACAGTGTACAGAAAGATATCCTATATCAGTGCTTGTCTTCTACGATGCTATCACCTCCCTGAACTGTGAGCTGAACATACTTGCTATTTGATGAGTTATCAAACCCTATTTACAGAAGAGATCAGCTCCTAACATTTTTTCCTTTTTCTCATTTATTATTTAAAAACATCTGCTTGAATTAAGGGTGTGGCCTTGTTGGTGTGTCACGGGGGTGGGTAGGTGTTGAGGTTTCAAAAGCTCATATCATTTCCAGTTCTCATTCATATTCTCTCTCTCTCTCTCTCTCCCTCCAACTCACAGATAAGATGTGAACTCTCAGCTACTGCTCCAGGGCCAGGCTTGCTTGCCTGATGCCAAGCTCCCCACAATGGAAATCATGGACTCAGCCTCTGAAATGCTAAGCAAAACCCATTAGATGCTTTTCTGACAGGTTGCCCTGGTTGTACTGTCTGTTCACTACAACAGAACAGTGATTAAGACACCCTCTTAAGAGTTACTTTAACATGATGTTTTCTCCAATTCTCTCAAATATATTTTTATTATATGTGTAGTATTTATTTTATGATAAACTAACCTCTGCTAAATTGTTTTAGCCATTTACTGATCCTTCAAATGGTGGCTGTGACTGCCTTTCCACAGTAAGGAATTTCTTCTACCAAATATATTCCTTTACGTAATTGTTTCTCTGATGTGTTTCTGTTCCTCTCAATCAGGCTTTTTACTTTTAAAAAATATCACTTTTTTTATTTGTGTGTGTGTGTATGTAAACACAAGTGCCTGTGGGTGGTCACAGAGGATAGAAGAAGGCATCAAAATCCCTGAAGTGGAGTTACAGTATCTGAAAAGGCAGCAAGTGCTCTTAACCACCAAGCACCCCCTTAGCTTCCCTTTCCATTTCCTGGATCCGTCAGGGAGACAAGAAAGCAACACTGCATGCTCTGTGGTATGTGACCTAAAGCAGAGCTGTGCAGTGGCCAAGCTGCAACAGAATGAAGGGTCGTGACCGGGCAGGCCATTGAGGAAGATACGTTACTTAGGTGGTCATCTATATAACTAAATAGCTAAACTAGAGTTTGCACTTTGCACCGTCTCCCTCAGCATTTTGCAACAAAACAAATTTGACCCCTGTTGTAAGAGATTTTTTTACTTTGACTGGGCCAGAGGCTTAGACTTGCTGCTTTTTTTCTCAAAAAATGACTCAGACGCTTATATTAATTTTATCTAGTTTAGCCAATGTCTCAGGCACATTGTTAGCTAACTTTTTTTTAATCTTAACTTATTTTTATTAGTCTACTTGGCCACGTGGCCATGATCATGGCTCACTTGGGTCTTTTATATATTTTTTGTTTTTGGTGGCTGGATGGAGTCTGTCTGACTCTGCATTCCTTCTACCTGAACCTCAGTTTCCCTACCTATTTCTTCCACAGTGTTCGACACAGGCCAGAACAATTTCTTTATTTACAGAATGATATTCATAGCATACAGAGGAGGAATAAACAGAAAGGCGATTTAGGGTGACATCTCACCAATGATTCAGGCCATGCCCCATCAGGGTCCAGAGTCTCTAATGTCACTAGCGCTTCCTTGGGTAACCTCTGAATCCCACTGGACCCCTGTGGTTGAAGGCCTGACATTATGTAATAACACAGTAATTGAATTTCCTAAATTCCAAAACTCTACAGTGTGAAATGCTTATGCTTCACTAAAAATTAGTAAACCACCATCAACTGCAGTACAGAACCCAAGACAACAGGCACTTAGGATTTGTTCAAGACATTTAACCAACCTGAAGTGTTTCCTTAAAACAGAATTCACACAAAGGGGGCTAAGGCTTTAAGAGGAAAACACTGAAGGAATCCTACCATGATGGGAGAGCATTATATACATTTATTTATTTTTAGGTAAGTTTTAGTTTTTAAGCCAAATGAAACCAGCACGAGAAGAACAAAGCACTTTCCTGCCCTTCCTCTCTAAAATCAATTGCGATTACGCACTGGTTGAGAAGGTGTGAGAAGTTCTCAGGCCCTGAGCTGTGGCCTTTTCCTTCAGGTTTCTGCTGAAGGGAGAGCAGCAGCCTTGCTTCTGACCCAGGAAAGAGCACAGAGGACTAACGGATGGATGTGCACCTCCCAACCCACCCCCATTCCATTTGTTGTGAACTCAGGACTCCAGGGCACTGAGAATTAAGAACCAGAAAGGTTAATATAAAATTGAATTCAGACCATAAAAGGATCCTCAGAATTTAAATCCTAGCCTATCTATCAAGCCACCAAAGTAAATATTTAAATTATTTATGAAATAAAGGGATTTATTCTTTACTTCAAATAATATCAGAGAATCAGTGTTGATTTGGCAAGCTGATTAAAATAATGTTCCTTTTATGTAGGAAGGAAACTGTGGGAATTAGAGTATAACGTACCTTTCTGATAAGGTCTGAGAGCTCCATTTCCGCCTTCTGCTGGGCCAGATCCGATTTCACTTCAGAATAAGTGTCATTGATGATGGCCAAAAACATGTTCTGTTTGTAAGACAGAGGATGAAACTCAAATATATTTTGAAAGCAATATGAACATTGACATATGCCTTTCTGTTCACTTTTTTTTTTTTTTTTACCAAATCTGAATAATCATGAAGTCACTAAGTTTCACTTTCATACTCATTGAAGCAATATTTCTCCACCAAGTCATGCCAAAGGACATCTCACTTAGAAAACCATGCTGCACTGGTTAGCGGCTATTCACTCCCTCGACACAAACTAGAGTCACCTGGGAATTAGGAGCCTCAACTGAAAAAATTGGCTCCATCAGACTGGCCTGTCGGTGGGTCTGTGGGGCATTTTCTTGATTGGTGATTGGTGTGGAAGTGCAGTGGCCAGTGTAAGCAAGCAAGCAGAAGAAGCCACGGGGAACAAGCCAGTGGGCAGCATAGGTCTCTGCTGCATTCAGTTCCTGCCTCAGTTCCAGCCTTGACCTCCTACACCGGTTGTCTACAATGATGGAAGACATGTTACTATAACATTGTAACATGTAAAGCAGATAAACTTTCTCCTTCTCAAGTTGCTCTTGATCACAATGTTTCATAACAGAAGTTAGAACACATCTTTTTACGCATTTTGCAAAGAGATAATAAAAAGCTACAAAGTATTAATGTATTTATATACAAATAGAAGAATTACTGTTTTCTACTTTTAAAACATTTAAATTACTGTGTAGAACTCTAAAGACCTCTTCAAGGTTTAACAATTGGCTTAATTACACTTTTTTCTAAATTTTGTCATATACTCATGTGAGGTGCACAGAACATATTTTAAAGAATTAAAATGACTTTAGTAATTTGGCATAGAGTAGGCCCAGTAGAAAGATCAAGACAATCTTTGAGAAAAAAAAAAAAAAAAAAAAAAAAAAAAAAAAAAAAAAAAAAAAAAAAAAAAAAAAAAAAAAAAAAAAAAAAAAAAAAAAAAAAAAAAAAAAAGACTTCAGAGTAGATAAACGTAGGTTCTTATCTTGCTGTGACTGTGAAGAGATCATGGGAATTGCAGGAAATCGGAAGAGATCAAAGAAAAGAACAAAACAAACAATAATAACAGCCAGGAAGAAATGCAAGATGAACAAAGCCCCCACTAAGTTTACCTCTCACCATGTATAATACAGTGGGTTCAGCAACAGCCAAATGGGCCCTGTGTTCAAAGAACATCAACTGCAGCATCATATCAGACCTTCCAACCAGAACTGTGGTGGAATGTTCTGTATGTAAATAAAGTAACTGATTTGGCCTATGTACAGCACTGTAGAAGTGGGTGGAGAATCAGAGGGCAGGTAGGTAGGAAAGGGTGGAGTTAGCCAGTCTCCATCCGTCCCCCAGAGAAGAAGCATGTAGGAATTCAGGTGAGCCATGGGCTGTGGGCCATGTGGTGGAAAGATAAATGGAAATGGGTTGAATTAAGATGAAAGAGCTAGCTAGTAATGTGTTTAAGACATGGGCCAAACAGTGTAAAGGATATAAGCGTGTGATTCATTTCTTTGGGGGACAAAAGCCGCTGCGCAAACCAGGTTTCAAACTGCCACTGCACCAGGTTACAAACTCTGGCGCCAAACAGGCCAGGAAACATACTACAACACAGAACCCTCACACAACAAAGACCAGTCAGCCAAATCTTCTACCTATGTAACCTGGAATCACAAGCCCCAGAATTATCTAAAACCCAGAAAAGAAAGCCTATAATCTGGAACTGTCTCAGGAAATCTGCATTCACTCTTTAAGTGAAGCCTATGCCTTCACTGTTGTCATTGTGCCAATAAAGATGAAGGAAAGAAAAGAAATTTCTGTGATATTGATTCCTGTATATTTCTCAATTTCACCAATAAAAGTACCATCTCTTGAACCCTGAGAGAAAACCTTGTTGGGGCTGGTTCCCAAAGGTTCTCCTTACCAGGATGACCTCAAACTCACAATATCCACCTGCTGCTGCTTCCTGAATTTGACCCACTTGTTTTAAGAATTTGTTTTGCATTTTTCTTCTCTTTATGTATTGGGAGAGGGCTATGGTGTGCTCAGCCATACAGGTATGTGTGGTAGCCACAGGTAGCCTTCCTCACTCACACCTCCCTCCACCTAATGTACCTACCAGTGCAGGGTCTCTCACTTGAGCCAAAGCTCCCTCATCTGGTTAATCTATCCACCACCACCCCCTCCCCAGGAATCCTGTCTCCATCTCTTTGAGCTCTGAGGTTATAGCTGACAGCCATGTCTGAACCACATTTACGTGGGGCTGGGGATCTGAACTCCAGTCCTTAGGTTTGAACAGCAAGTACTTTTTATACCAAGCCATCTCCCTAACTCATTATTTGTGTTTACAAAATGGAAACGATAACAGAACCTCCCTTAAAAACTGCTTGTGTTAGTTAGTGAGATAATCCATGCAGTGCTCTGGCTAGGTCCTAATAGTGACAGTTCTAAGTGCTAATCATCACAGCTGTTGTCACTCACAAATATCTGGTTACTTCTCCTGACATTTTCCCTCCTGGTGGTAACAAATATTTCCATGAGTTGGCAGCATACTTTCTCAAAGCACTGTACCTAGGAAATCAGATCTGCCTTCTGCATGCTGTTTGTATCTGGTAACTGGTTTACAGCTACAGAGAGAGGTATATTTAACTATGTATGCTTTCCCCACAAATCCAGAGAATCAGAGAAAATGAAATGCATGCTCTACTTTCCTTTCTCAGCTCCCTAGGCTGTATGCTATATTACCGAATGCACAAACACTACAGGTGATACTCTGTATTATGCAGGATATCTGTATAAGAGTATAGTGGCTCAGGCAATATTTATCCAGTGACTGATGGATGAAAATGCAGACTCTTATTTTGGTGGAGAGCTATAAAACTATCAATTAAGGAAGACTATTGATTAAGATTGGGCACCACAAATTAAAACAGAACATAAACCATACACAGACCCACAGATGTGTGCTCCATTCTGTGCACAGAGATTTCAGTTAAAATAAGGCTTTTCATTTTCCTCTCCTAACTCAGACATCTAACATTCATTTTGCTTACAAATGCTCAAATAATGCCTGTATATATCCTAGTGACCTAAAGTGTGGATTCTATGAGATTTTACTAAAGGCTTTTTTGAGGCAGTCTTAGATAAGCACCTAGAATCCTTTGATCCTTGAGAGGATTCCAGCACCTAGACTGTGGGTGGCATTGTGTAGTGCAGCACAATTTTCAGATTCTCACTTGAGCATTTCACTCACAATGTATCCTCACAGCTGGTGGAAGACAATTGAAGGGTCTAATGCAGGGTGCATTCATTCTTTTAAAAACCATAGCAAAGAGTCTAGTGCCCCAAAACCCAAAGTATTTCCTACCTTAGAGAGGAACAAAACCTTGTCAAGCCCTACTTTTTCCCTAATCTGTATTGGGAAGAGATCAGTTAATGAGGTAAGTTACAATCAGGCCATTATTCTAGCCATAAAAAAAAGCAGGGTCTGCAGGGTCTGAATGTACAGACTCTGCTGGACCACACTGTCCCTTTTGTTCATTAGTGATTATCTAATACTTAATGAACACCATCTATGAAACAGGGATGCCTGGGTAGACTTTGGAGATGAGATACCAAGTTACTAAAACATAATCTGAAAAGAGTGTTTGGATGAAATATACCTTCTCCCTCAGTTAGGCTTACTTTATTTTACACTTTTTCACCAGACATGTATAATGTAGAAATATTAAAAAAAAAAAAAAAAAAAAACAACTCAGGAAAAAAATCTTAACTTAAAGTAAGTGGTAAAAGTTGTTCCAAATCAAAAGACTAAAAAGTATTTTAAAATATATTTTGGGAGCAATTCCTAATTACTATTAGATTTACTTTTAAGTTTAATATATGCAGCCCCTTCGTATGTAGTATGGAGGCCTGTGGACTGAGAAAAGTGAAATATTATCTTAGCCCTGACATGTGATAATTTACCCAGCTGTGACTCTTGACTTCCAGTTCCTAAGTTCCTCTGTAAGTTCCTGTTTTCTCAAGGAATAGGAAGGACTGGAAAGTCATGCTGGCAAGCAACTAAGAAGGCAGTGACACTGCTGTGTAAGCAGGCTCCTATTAACGAAGCAAACCACCCTTTAGGAACGTGACAAATCTGCATTTGTTATAGTTATTTGTATAGTGGTTAGACACACATACAGATGATTGAAAGACCATGGGGAAACAAATTACTGTCTGAAAACTATAAATCAATGAAAAAAAAAGTTTTCTAGAATCAGCATTTCTTCTCTGTCTTCCACCTGTTTATTTAAAATGATAGGTGATCAAGCATGAGAGAAAAGAGAAGGTGTCAATTTCTGAGCATAAAGTTTAAATGACCTCAGGGTAAAAAAATAAAATAAAATAAATAAATAAAAACCATATACATACCAAAAGAATAAAGACCATAAAGAAAACAAATGTGGTGAAATAAAGTGGTCCCAAAACTCGGTTAGCTTCTTCAATCTCAGCAAAGTTGATATCTCCCAAAATGATGCGGAACTGAGTAAAGCTATGAAAACAAAACAGAACACAACACAGAACCACAGTGTCCAGCTGCAGACACACATTTACTCACCACACACTGTCCAGCTACGGACGCATGATGCACATTTACTAAAGACGATATGTGGGACAGACTGGGAAGTTTGAAATAGCTGCCATGAAATTAAAAACTGTCAACCTCTTTGGGAACATCTTGTCGGCTGGACAGATGGTGCAGTGGTTAAGAGCACTGGCTGCTCTTCCAGAGGTCCTGAGTTCAATTCCCAGCAACCACATGGTGGCTCACAACCATCTGTCATGAGGCCTGGTGCCCTCTTCTGGCCTACAGGCATATGTGCAGGCAGACCACTGTATACATAACAAACAAATAAAAGGGAACATCTTGTCACCTGTATCGTTAACTGATTATGACTTTTAGAATAACATGGCTTCATAATGTATGTTATTTCTACTTAATATTAAATCTGATTATTAGATAATTTATAAAGAAAGAATATATAATCTGGTAAAACCTGGTAACTCAAATAATTTTAATTGTCACGCTTGATCTGAAGCTGAAATATCTTTAAATAAAAATGATGATAAAACACCTACTGAAAGATGGCCAAGACTATATTCAAAGATCCAGTTTTCTTACAGTCATTTAAAGTGAGGTCTCAGCAGCTAGACATTGCCAATGACATCATTTCCTTTTCTGGTTTTCATCAATGGCAAGATTAGCAAGAGATTCCCACCCTCAAAGCCATACTAACCCCCTACTACAATCTACTCTTTCCCTAACTACTTAGCAACTTAGTGAAAGGTACATAACTGTAGTTCAGAATATTGTGGGGCCTTTTTGGTTTTTGTTTGTTTGTTTGTTTGCTTGCTTGCTTGGTATATTTGGGAACACTAAAAAAAGACTGAAGATTTGTGAACTGGTTTTAGTTTCTTCTACAATATTAGAAATATATTTTATTTCTTAGAAATTGAAATTTGAGATACAAGACAACAATATTTAAGAAGAATGAAATGTAGGCAAATGGCCTCTGTATGTGGGGGAGAGTGAGGGTGGACAGGGCTCTGGGATGAAACCCAGGGCCAAGCATTCCACCCATGTGTACTTCCCTGTAAATCATTCCTTAAAGCTCCCACCTGGGCTGGGTGATGAGAAGATCTTGGGCTTTAGAATAGCGCTATCGTTCTAAGCCGGTTCCACTCCAGTTCCTCTCTACCTCACTACTTTAAGGCTGCTGCCCTAAGAACCAACATTTCCAAACATCAGCTTTCTTTGGTGGGACAATGTTTGTAGAAGTAATTCAATCTGTCTTTATTTTTAACATTTTCTAGTCAAATAGTGACAAGAATAGTGTTTTGCTAGTAGGAATGCTGTGGCACCTCTGATTAAACTTATTTTAAAATAAATTTTTAAAAATATTATTTAATAATTTCACACATTTATAGAAAAAAGTTTTTCTGTTTCATCTCATAGATACTTACATACATTCTTGAAAAGTACTGAAGTCATCAACTTGAGTGCCAAAGACAAGGTATGCTAGCTGAGCATAGGCCAGGAAAATAATGAAGAACATAATGGTGAAACCAAAGAGGTCTTTGGCACATCTAGACATGGTTGTGGAGAGCTGGCTCATGGTCCTATTAAAGTTGATGAATTTGAAGAGCTGTAAAAGTGGGACATAGTCATTACATGAGTGGATGATACAATGTGCTCTATATATACAATGGAGCTATTCTACTCTAAGAGGGAATGGAACCTGTTACTTGCTATGACATGTTACTTTGAAAGCATGCTAAGTGACATAAGACAGATGCAAAACCTAAAATGTCGTATACTTCCATCTGTTTGAGGCCTTTGGAATGTCAAATACACTGGGACAGAAAATACAATAGAAAGTTGACATGTTGGGATACAGCATTTCCTATTGGGATTATAAAAATGGTAATGAACAGTTGTGATAGATACAATGCTGTGCTATGTATTTTATGCTTCTGAAGTATGCATATAAAATGGTATTGTGTAATTTATATTTATCATAATGAAGAAAAAGAGGTGAGAAATTATTTATGTTTTGTCTCTTTCACATCTAGGAATCTATCTTGCCATTCAAAAAGTATTTGTTGAGTACCAAGGTCATGTTAGGTACTCTTCTCAGGGCTGGGAATGTAACAGTGAGCAGAACAAAGCTTCTGCCTCATGTTGCTCACATCTGATATCACAGTTACGTATGGTAAAAGCAAGTTTAAATGTCATTGATAAGTAATAATGTTCTCCAAAGAATTAAACTGAAAAAGAAAAAAAATACCAAAAAAAAAAATAAATCAGAATGGTTTTTGTGCATGTACTAAGTACCACTATGCAGGGGTCAGTTTGGGTAACTGCCTTGAATCTTCAGTGACATAAATACTGGTATTTTATCCCTAGACACCAGACAGATTGGGAGCCAGCTGAGCCTGACTGTGAAGGCCAGAGAGCAAGTGCTAAGAATCTGAGTGCAGCATCAATATCCATAGCAGACAGCTCGGGTAGCCGATGATACAGGCTGAGATGCTTGCAGCTCACTGTGAAGGCCACGTGGGGAGCACACGGGAGTAACAGTCCTGCCTAGAAGAATCACGTCTGGGAAGCAATGCAATAAGTAAGACAGTAACTGGAAATACACATTAAGAGAGAAATCTCTAGAATCTCACCTAATGGCCTTTTATAAACAGCTTCTGGATACAATAAAAATCTCTATGGGCTGTTACAATCAACATTACTTGTTAGTGAAATTCCTACTTTCTATTCACTCATCCACTCTTTCATGCTGGGATGAACCCAGGGCCTCACATGTTCCATGCAAGGCCTATGCTGCTGCACAATTCTCCCAGCTCCGATTTCTGCTGATTTTATGATGAAGTTCAGTGTGTTGGTGATGGTCTCTCCTGAACATGCAACACATGAACAGCAACATGAGGAACTCTATGTGAGGTCCATGTTTCTGGTTAGCCCTAGGCCTTGCAATGCCAGCACTATTGGCAAATACCCTCTCTAGAAGCTGCTTCTGACAGCTTGCTTTGAGGACCCTGAAACAGTCGTCATTTGCAAAAGGTATATAAAATGTGACTCTTGGGATGGAGGAAGTGAAGTTTCAATTATATTAAAAACTTCATTTAAACGTACACTGTACATGTGACCGGGAACTACCATTTGCACAGTCAAGGAACCTGGGCAGGCAGCAAGTTGATAACTGCCTCAAAGTGCCTGAAATTTTCTGTATCTCCATAATCTGGGCTCACTGTTCATGAGATGTCCTGTCATTTACACAGAGAAGGAGTAAAAAAATAACTGTTCAAAAGATCCTCTGATGCAGCCTTAGCTGGGCAGAGAGCTTCCTCAGATCTGAGAAAAATCTAGGCAGTCATCATCGTCTCATCCACAGTTATAAAGGAAGGTTCACAGAAGCCATCACCTGTGTGATGTAAACTATGCAACAACCTTGGCTAGCCATGTCAGCCTAGCCAATACAGCAAATTCATGTCTTCCAATGGCCTGTGTCATAATAAATATACACACATATGCATATGTATACAAACACACACACACACATATATATATTAAAGGGAAAAATGTGACATAATTACCTTGATCCAAACCAAAAACACCATAACAGCAGCTATATTATTGAACTGTGTTTGCCAGTATGCCACATGCTCAAAGTTGGGGAAAGTACTTTGATCTTCAAGAAACTGTAGTAGACTCTCTGCATTTGATATTTGGTAAATGTTAATTACCATAGCTACTATGGATAACTGGAAAACAAAAGATTTATAATTATTACATCCCTTTAGAAATAGATAATCTACCTTAAAATGGCTAACTTCCCTATTGGTGTATGGCTTGGAGGACTAATCATATTATTCACCCAGTAGCAACTCATCAAAGGCATCATCTAAAATGCGAAAACAATACACAGCTTACATCCCCTTAGCAATAGAAATCAACTGAAAACACATGTACAGGTTGTACATGTACGCACACAGAACAGATCATACAACAATAAGTTCAAATGCAAAATGGAAAACCTTCTGCCCAACTGCCCATCACAGCTAAAGGATCAGATTCACAATGTTGTTTCTCATAAGAAGGGCTTTCTAGTGAGTCCTATGCCTTCTCCTGATAGTGTTCAGAGTTTCTTTGCATTCTTGGATGCACTGAAAATATTAGCTGAAAAGGATGAAGGAGCCCTTTTGTTATTTGAGCAAATCCAATAATCTTTTATCTAAATCTCAGATATTTATCATCCAGCCAAGATGTTTTTAATATAAACAAAACCAGTAAATTAACACATTAACTTTCCTTGAGCTTTCTTTCAAAATAGAAAATGAGAGAAGAGATTTTTTTTTTGCCACTATGCAGGTTATTAAATCACCATTTTTTCTTTTTAATTCTCATTTCTATCTACAAAAAAACCTTTCTCCCATACCAGAGCATGACCTTTAGGAGGGCAGAGGATGGATTGTCTGTATCTCTAATCACAGCTGGAGGAGAGTTCAATGCCTGGTAGAATATCTTTGTTGAATAAATGACTCATTTTCACTCAGTGAAGCTAAGCCACCAACATTATTTGCATTTAGACTTCTAATGTATTTTTTGTTAGTAATTCCAAAAATAATTGGCTAGAACAAATGGCTAGCTGACTGATACAAACCTGGAGAAGACTTCAGTGTATTTTCTGAAGAAACAAAATGGAAAACAGGGAATATTCTCAATGTGATTTTGAGATAGTGAGTTTTTTTAGGTGGACTTACATTTCGGATGGATAAAACAAAAGTCCTGATATTCTTCCAGAACTTTTCTGACCCAGGGGAGCAGGGTGCACCAGCAGGGATGCCCTTCTCTCTTCTTAGGTAGCAAACTTCCCAAAGGAGAAATGGGTGATCTTGATAAAAGCCCAAGTGTCTGAATTGAGTCCTGGCAGCACTTAGGTTAGAGTAAAATTAAAAACTGAAGGAAATCAGCCTTCAAAGAGATGCTGCACAAGGCTATGACTACAGGGGAAAAGCCACCTTTGAATTATATATCAGCAACTAATAGCCCAGGGGGTCCCCAAAGTGTATGCGATACAGTTCACTGGAGTGGGTAGAGAAAACCTGACAATCTAAGGGTGGGTGGGTGGTTAGAAAGCATATTAATGGTTGAATAAGTGATAAGCAATAAGCATACTAGTTTGATATGAAATATGAACATGAACCACTGAACTGAATACTATACATTTTTCTTGATAGACATTAAAAATATTTTTGTAACATGTAGTACATATGTTTACAGTCTATGTAATAAACAGAAATACAGCCAAATGTTAAAAGCTACTTTTAACATTTTCTACTACTTTCTATTTTTTAAGTCTATGCAGGTCTCCGTTTCCATGGCTATACCTGCTATACCTATACACATAGCACAAGTGAACACATACGGTAAATCAGAGTAAACAGTTAACCTTTTCACTGACCAGCATTCACGATTTAAAATGTTCAATGTTGACTAGTTTTTGTAACATGGAAACTACTTGGCTAATGAAAGGCAATTAATTACTATATAGCACTTGCTTTTTTTTTTTCTTTACAGTTCTATTCTCAGTAAACTAAATATATTTATATATATATATGCCAAAAGCAACTTTGCACCTTTATATTTCAAACATTGTTTCCTAGAATAATCTGAATGTGTGTGGTTTGTATTCTGCCATCACCAATACAGAAATATTCTGAAAAATGATTTCTACATTTGTTGTCTCTCTTGTATTCTTTAGTATTGACTCTTTTTTTAATAGCATTGCTCGGTATTAATACTTTAGCAATGCATGGCTCAAGTAGTTCCCTGGCCATATGTAACTATGTGATGTTACAAGAAGACCATGAAGGGTGGAGGGCATCAGCATCTGGTGGGTCTCAGACTATATGTTTTGAAAGGACTTCTATTTCAAGGGGAAGCAGTTTCTGAGGCACACATGTACATAACTCAGTTAGGATAGAGCGAAGCGCATGAGAGAGTCAGTCTAAGGATCTAAAAAGCCTTCCTCTATGAGAAGTACTTGGGAATGTGGCAAACACACATTGGTCTTAAAGCCTCAGCCACTATCCTATTATTATTATCATTGGTGCTAATATCCTGGTTGCCATGCAGACATGTCCAGATGGTACTTCCTCATGTTCTTCGCACATGAACAATAGGTTCTGTAGTTTATCAACAAGCTCTAATGGGCAATGCTTAATAAAGATTTAATAAGTGGTTCACAGAGGCCAAGTAATTTTAATTGGAAAAAGGGAAGTAAACCGTCAGGGAGATGGCTGACAGGAGAAAGCTCACTAGTTAGTGCAGCCCTCTCTCAGGCCATCTGGAATGGTGGCACAGTGGAAATCAAGAACACACAATGACACATGGCACAGCTGGGCCAAAGGACTGCTTAAACATTTGATAATTAGGCAAACTGTTATGAACTTACAAATACTGATGACAAAAGTGGACATGCTATTGAAAAAGAAAAAGTTTAGAAAAATGAACTTTTATCCCGAGGGCTCTGGAAGGAATCCATCTGTGAGGGATGGATACAGTTTAAATTTTGTTCCCTTTGGATTATGTGATAAGAGTTCCAGACTACAGGATGTTTCCTGCATTACACAAAAATCTCCAGGCTGCTTCTTCTTGTCACAATTTGATACTTGCAAAAAAAAAAATTAATTTTCACTAGCAGAAAAGTATTACAAAAATAACCCCCCATAATTTTAGCCTACAAATCTTATATGGCATACCAAAGGCAAATGTAATTACTTATTTGTGTGATTAAGTCAGAGTTTATAATAACATCCATGTTATAATCAGGAAGGTTTCTCATACAAAGTGAGACATAAAAAAGCGTAACACAGGAGCTAATATAAAAGTTGATACTTCCTACTAGAAATTTAAGATCATTAACACTGAAGCTGAAGACTGCAAATTAACAGGCATTTGGAATACAGAGAAGAAATAAAGGAGACACAGCAGGGATGTTGGCATTTCTCTCCAACCTACCACAATAATCACAACATCCAGACAATTCCAGAAACTCCTGAAATAGTGTAGTCTGTGAATCCGAATCTCCAATATCTCTTCCACCACATAGTAAAGGATAAAGAAACAAAAGATAATCTCACAGGCTGCCAGGAAGAAATCAAAAGCTGTGACGTAGCTGATCAGTTTTACAGGCTGAAACTGCCAAGAGGGCACCACGCCACCTGTGGCTGGGAACTCAACCAATAACCTGCATTGCAAAAACAACAATTAAAATGACAATGGATGACAGAATCAGGAAAGGAAGTATGTCTGTTAGGTTCCTGTCATACCAGGTGAATACTTGCTTCTACAAATTACCTCAAACTGGGAAACACATAGGATCTGGATGGAAACAGGCATGCATTTTATAGCTATAAAACATGGGACTACCTCAGCTACTCCTTAACTCAGTAACATGTAATCAACTCTTCAGTTTGCTAGTTCCCTTCCCTTAGAAGGCTGTATAACTAAGGCACTCAGTACCCACCTGCTGTCTGGAATAGGATCACCCCTCTTTTATATTAACAGAACACTGTTTTTTTCCATATCTCCATTCCTTTCTTGCCAAATTTCCACTGTGCAGGTGTCATAGTATGGAAGTTCAGTGATTCAATAACTAGAAATACTTTCTGCATAACTAGATTGAGAGTCGCTAACTCTGTGGTGTTCAAAAGCCCCCAGTCATGTGTCTGGTATCACAATGTGCTCCACTACAGGACAGTGGCCAAACCTAGAACCAAAGTTTCTAAAACACATATAGGCTCTGGTAGGGACCAAATCAAAGCCAGGACTCTGGAAAATAGGAATTCCTACCAGTTCACTGTCAATTTCCCTATTTGATGTTGAGCACCAGCAACAACCAGAGTAATTCTAAAGGCAATGGATCTCATTTCAGCAGCAACATGAACAAGAGGGAAGAAAGTGGCCCTAACCCTAACCCTAACCCTACCAAGGCTCTGAGCTGTTAACCACCTAGAAACTTAGAAAGAAATGGAGGAAATGCCCTGTTGGAGCCATCTTTGAATACTAGAGAAAGCAAGCAAACAAACAAAATAACATTCTGAAGACATTCTGGAATTAAACATTTTCTAGTATGAAAGAGTAATCTGCCTATTAGAATCCTCTTCAAATCAACATTGGGATCATTATGAAAAGCTTAGTGGCCATTATAATCAATTCACATTCATTTCTAATAAGATCTATCTGGTTTAAAGAGGTATTATGTTCAGCAAAACTTGATAAATACAAATACCAGCAAAATGTAATTGTCTATCAAAGTTGAATTTAATGTGAAAGCTATTATAAAATACTAATGTTACAAGAATATATCCTTACTTACTGTGGAAATATATGTACAAATGACCAATGTGAGTGATTTTGGGTGTTGCTAATGTGGCATGTTGGTTGATCACTGACTAGGTCTTACCTTGCTCATTACTTTTATTTTAAATAGCATTTGCTATTTACGATACTACACAACTTACTTTGTTTATTTTTGTTGAAAACAAGCTTTCCAAGTGCAGGAACCTTTGTTTTGTTCTCTGACATACCAAATATCGGAAAATGGTGACTGGCACCCATTTGTCCAAGAGTAGCTGACTGAAGCAGCGTAAGCAAAACAACAAAACCTTTGTCACAGTTTCCAACAGTGGCCCTGGCAGCAGCATCACAGTCTATGCCTTGAACCTAGTGTGTCTTCTATGAGTCTTACTCACAAAAGTGAGAGGAGCCAAGGTTTGGTGGCCAGGGGACTTGGTGACATCCTTATAATGGCTGGAGATAATGGTGGAAAAATAACAGAAATCTACCAATAGTGCTTTCACTGGACTGGATCTAGAAATGAAATAACCTTGACCACAGTTAGGGTTTGTTCCAAGCTATAACATTTCAGGATCTTAAATCCCTCCTCCAAATATCCATTTTACTAAACCTACAATTACCAACCCCACCTTGGTCTCAGCCCCGATTCATGGTACCACCCTCCCCTTAGCCAGCTTCAAAATGGGTTTCTCTAGTATATCTCCAGAAATGGATGTGGGATAATTACCCAGAAGTAGGATGTCTATGAGCCCACAGTACACACCTGACCACACAGAACAGGTTAATGTTTGCGTTGTACACCGAAAAGTCAATGAATGTTGCTCGGGTCCCCCTATCCAGCCAGAAGTTTCTCCTGAGGCCAGCAATCTGAGCAGCTGTTTCCTCCCTGGTCCTGGACAGATCCAAGTAATAGCCTGCTCCACTGTAAGTCCCAATGATTCCCCAGTGGCTGCTCCCATTCAAGTCCCTTTCGCTGCTGTAGATCCACCTGGTTTTAAAAGACAGGACAAATTAGGGAAAGAGAAATCATCGCCTGGCAGATAGCTGCTGCCTGCTGAGATAAAGTACATATAGGAATGATGTGTTTGGAAAAATGTTTCTATTTGTTTCCTTAGTGAATCCTCACAGTTACCGGCCTCAGTCTGGTAAGAAGGGCCCTGAGGCACAGTAAACTTGATTCATTCTCACTGGGTTTGATCTGAAGAGACTAGAATCCACACTAGACCTGTCTGTCCACAGAGCCTGTGCTGCCATGTCCCACCGGACCTGCTGATAACTGACACGAAGTTTAGATCCCGCAAAGGCCACAGTAAAAACAGTCACTCACTGTCTGTCCTTATTTCCTAGGGCATGAGATGATACCTGTCTCAGAGATGTTCTGTAAGGCAGGGGATGGGATAGATTATGAACAGGCTCTGGCACAGAGACGTATCAATGCGTCTTATTGATGGTGATTGATGGTGTGGGACAAAGTAACATGCAAGAAAAGGAATTATGAATCTGTACACTAGCAATCATATTCTGGAGAGAATAAATTAAAATCATCAGAGAAATAAAAATGTTGTGAAGGAGAAATCTATTTTAAAGATTCACTTTACTATTTATGTGTGTGTGTGTGTGTGTGTGTGTGTGTGTGTGTGTGTGTGTGTGAGAGAGAGAGAGAGAGAGAGAGAGAGAGAGAGAGAGAGAGAGTTAGTTCATACGTGCCACATGCATCAGGTACCCACAGAGGCCAAAAGAGGGCACCAGATCATCCTCTGAAATCGGTGGTACAGGTGGTTTTGAGCCTCCTGGGAAGAGTACTTGGATCCTAACCTGTGTCCTCTGCAAAACAATATATGTTCCTAACCACAGAACTATTTCATCAGTACCCCTAAGTCTGCACTTTAAATAACAAAAACATATTTGTAAGAATTACTAGATGAATTACTAGGAAACAATCTTATTTGTCCTAAAAAAAATACTGAAGCATCGAAATACCTCTAAAAGCCCGGATAACTTCTTTTTGGGGAGTTATACAATTGACAATTCAGTCTTTTTAAAATAAGCATATAGAAACTAAATGAAAAAGAGAAAGTCTGAGAAAACGAGACGTCAACTTCACCCAGGCCTATAAGAGGACTCTTTCATTCTGAGAATGAATAAAAAACGAATGCCAACCTCTGGACATATGGCACAGACACTTACGCAGTTCCGTTTCGTGGTCCAAATGGAGCCCTGTCCTCACTGCTGGCCGAGTACACATCATAGCATTCTTTAATCTCATCTCTCAAGTCCTGAGGGATGGAGCAGGATCCGTTTCTGACTCTGAGTTGTCGTAGACGCGGCACTCCCAACAGCAGATTCTCATAGAAAATGAAGCTCCGGTTGTCGGCTTGCGTGTGGTTATGAGCCTGTGCCTTCCAGTACAGCCCATCCAGGAAAGAACCTTCTGTGAACTGAAACAAAGGATTCTGGGTCAGTTCCAAACTCAGAGGCTGCTGGCTTCAGTCGGAGCATATATAATCAAAACATCACCAGATCTTAGAGCAAGTAGAGCTTTAAGTGAAGGGCACGTTGTAAGATTTGAGTTTGGATCTTGCTGTCATTTGCTAGGTGTGGGGCCTAGCATAGGATTCCCTAGGCTGGATTTCCACATTTGAGAAGTTCACCTTTTTCCAGTCAGTGCCCCTGACACAATATGAATGAATGTACTCTGATTTCTGTGCTGGGACAAATGACTGAGAAGAACATGTTTTATAAATACATAAAAACTATTAACTTTAGTTTTCCTTAGAGAAAAGACAGCCCACATTACCATAATTCTGGAATGAAACAGTAAGAGTATCAATTGCTTTTGTACTGGATCTTTTTCTACCTGGATTATTCTGTTATACATGGTGTCGTTCAACCCTACCCCCACTCTTTGTGGCTTGGCATTTATTATCATGGAATGGTGCATGTGAGAAGTGTCACATTTGTATGAAAGGCTCTTCCTCTGTGGAGAACAGAGGTAGTCGTTTCTCCATGCATTACCACGGCATCCACACAGACCTGCCATACTAAGCAGGACAAAGGTCAGTATTGTACAACTGTGGGTTTTAATGACAAGTGTTTTTACATATTAAAAGGTTGCAATGGCCCAGTTTTTTTTGTGCTGGGAGTCAAGAGTTTTGACTTCAGGGATTTATAAGAACCTCCCATATTATTTCTCCTAGGTTTAACAATAATTTTCTTTTAACTTTCTTGGATTCTGAGTACCACACCATATGGACTGGCGAAACCATTGTCCTATGTTACTCACTGCTTATTGTCTGCTAGCTAGAGCTTAGTTGGAGAAGGCTAGGTTGAATTCTGTAGTAGCAGACCTTTGAAATGTGCCCTTGTCTTATTAGGAGTCGGACACATTCTTGGAGCTCAAGGCACATACCATCAGTCTGAACAAAGACACAAATCACAAAAAGAGCGGTGTATGATACCCAAACTGCTGGGGATTTGTATCCAGAACATTCTCAATCCTCATTTACAGAATCATGAATAACCAAGTGAACAATAAGCTATAATAAAGCAGCAATCATACAAAAAAAAACCTCCAGGTCTTTTCTTCTCCAGTTATGTGACCATACACAGGTAAGCACCCTAAATTTCACTTACCTCGTTTATAAACTGGGGCACACATATTAGTATGTACCTGGTAAGATCACTGTAGGAATTAAATAAACATGTAAAACATTCAGCTCTGTACAAAGGGCTTTCAATGTTCTCAATGAGTTAATATAACTCCTGAAGATACACACGGGTTGAACTTCTGATACCAAACAGATACTTTTCAGAGACAAGGAAGTAATTATAGTCGTTTGTAAATACCTTCCAGAAGTCCTCCATTGAAGAAAGAGTTTTGAAGTTAGTTTTCTCTGTTTTAGACACTGGGGTATCTATGAAAAGCTGTGACAAAGTCCGTGTATAGTAATACACATTGGAGCTCATCGTGCCATAGGTCACTGGAACACAGAAAGAGTGGAGTGAGCATCAATAGAGAATCTATACACACATCTGCACAGCCAACGGATTCCATGAGGGTCTGTTTCTAGTTGGTGGACATTTTGCACAGATCTGTGTTCACATAAGGTCACCTCTCACCTTTGCCTCCGATCTCTCACCATTGCTCTACGCGATCCCTATCTCTCTACTTACATAAGAAATATGCAGCTTCAATATTGGCTCATGTGGAACAAAGCAGGCCCAGTACTGAGTACTGAACTGACTCCCACTGTGTGTGCTGCTTGACCTCCTACTGTCTTTGGAGCAGCCCTTGCAGCTGCGGAGGTTGCTGTGCTCAGAACCTGACACAAGCCTGGCATCTCCAAAGTGGACATTTCTGAGTTCTCCCAGATCAACTCTTCATCCTTGTCCCATCAGAGCTCTGAAACCAACCTCTACTAACCTAACCCCTGAGACCTCTGTTCGTTTGTGCATCAGCAGAGACAAATGTATTTTGTTGCCTGTATCACCCTGCTTATCCATTGACCATCTGGATGCAAGCTGGCAGAAAAGTCCTCATCCCTGGCCATAGCCCTTGGGGGAACCCTTACTGACAACTATACAGTTCCCTCTGTGGTCACCTATGCCTACAGGTGGTAACCTTTCCCAAAGGGCTCTTCTGCTCTGCTGGTCCCTTAACCTGTCCTTACAAATGACCCCTTCTTTTAACTGGCTTTAATTACTCCTCTAGATTGCTCTCTGCCTCCTACATGCCAATTAAATCTTGTATGGAACATTGTAGTCCAAGTTACGTGACTGTTGTCCACTATTCATGCTCATAGATCATAATAAATAGACCATGGAGGAGGCAGGGTGGCAGCCCAAAGGAGTAGAGTTTCATGGCTGCTCATGTTTCTTACATGCATATGGCCAAAGCAGGAACATTGTGAGTACACATCAGCAACAGCTCAACATTAGACACTCTGGGTGAGAATCTCAGCCTGGCTTCACACAGAGTGTCTGCCTTTGAGCTCACAACAGAGGTGCTGGTGCCCCCAGATCTTGAACAGCTATCAACTAATCTTCCTGAGTGTGACTTTAAAGATGAGCATAGTAACACTAAAAGCTTTTTATGAAGCCCATGTAAAGAGATGCATGTGAAGAAAGACATTTCTCAGTGTAGATTGGAGCAGAAAAGCTCAAGCTCTCTTGGGCATATAACCCAAAGAGGCTCAATCATGCCTCAAGGACACTTGTTTAACTATGTCCACAGCAGCTTATTCTTAATAGGCAGAAACTGGAAGCAACCTAGATGTCCCTCAACCAAAGAACAGATAAAGAAAATGTGGCACATTTACACAATGGAGTATTACTGAGCTGTTAAATAAATAACATCATGAAATTTGCAGGTAAGTGGCTGGAACTAAAGACTAAAATCCTTAGTGATGTATCCCAGACCCAGAAAGACAAACATGGTGTGTACTCACTTATAAGAGCATATCATATTAACTGCAAAGTAAAGGATAACAAAGGATAATCCACAGAGCCAGAGAAGCCAAGTACCAGGGAAGGCTAGACTCAAGAGGGGACTAGTGAAACTCTCCATAAAGGGGAAATAAAATAGACTCAGGCAGAGGAGGGAGGACAGGAACAGGAGGATTCAGGTTAGGAAAGGACAGAGGAAAAGTGCATTCAGGGAGACAACTGGAATTGAGGGCATCTTAGGAATAAACTAGGAACCGAGTGCAAGGGAAACTCCCAGGAATCCATGAGGATAACCTGAGCTAAGACTCTTAGCAGTGAGGGATACAGAACCTGAACTGGCCATCTACTGTAACCAGGAAAGACTTCCAGTAAAAGGATTGGGACATCAACCCAGCCATAAAACCATCAACCTACAATTTATCCTTCCCACAAGATGTGCTGGGATTTAGGTGTTGCAGACATTATGGGAGTGCCAGCCAATGACTGGTCCATCTTGAGACCCATGCTAGGAGAGGAAGCCCACCTCTGACACTGCCTGGAGGGCCAGGACTCAGAGGCTGGCCAGCCCAGAGACCTATGATAGAACCAAATACCACAGGCTACCAAACATGCAGTGTGTAAACTAAGAGATGCTGCCTTGAGACCAATGATGAATCAGTGCAAAGCAGCCAATGATACTATTTTACTTATAGTTGAAAAGTATAAGCTTAAACATAAAAAATGTAATATGATATGTAGCTTCATCTACTTTATATATTTCAATAGATAGAAGCAAAAGAAAAAATTCTAATTTTATGAGGGAAAAAGAAAAATGTAGAGTTAGTGGGAAAGCATAAACAAAAGGAAAACAATGGATATTTGACGGAAACATAAAATTTGAATGAGTTAACCTCTTACTAGAAAAAAAAAAGACTTGTGTGTGTGAGTTGGTGTTCCCAAAAGAAAAGTCCATCTACATTGCTGTGCACAGGACAGCATCCATCCTCCTCACTCCTTCCTGGAATGACAGATACAGGGGACCAGCCAGACAACCCACTGTCAGGACACAGGACAGAGTGGGCCCTGAGTAGCAGCACAGTTAGGAGGGCCCCACTTCAGGAGGCTCCACAGACCTTCCTCCTGGATCTTGCTACTGCGCTGACCTAGAAAAGGAGTGATAAGAAGCCTCTGTTTGGCCCAACAGTAGTGAGGTTCCAGAACCTTCAGGCCGAGCCTGCCCTTCCTTATAAAATCCAGCCTCAGCAAGGACTGCTGTCTGCCTAGCAGAAGCTCTAGAAACCTTCTTCAGTGTCTATCAGGTGATTCAGCCTCCATCACTGCCCAAGAAATGTCATGACTGTCCTGTCAGCAGTTAAATCCTGTCAGACAGGTTGAGTCAGAAACCATTTGCACCAATGTCCCCTCCAAAAAAATATAATCATACTTTCGTAAGAAATGTAGTCATTGATAGAAAAAAAAAAGAAAGTAGGAAAAAAATCAACCCAGAAATTTCTAAAATAAACAAAAAAACATGACTCGTTGTATAACTTCAACTTAGTTTCTTAAGCTCTCGGTCTTTGGTTTATTCTTTTGGCCTCATTCACAAACTTATTACATCTGAAAATTTACTTTTCCTCATATCAAAGAAGCTCTGCTTTAGTTGATCTGGTAAAGCTATAATTTTTTTTTTAACTTCTTTTGGCAACTGATGCCCACTCTGGAGAACTACTCAAATTCTAGACTTTGCATTAGAATGTGCTTGCATATGTGATGTTTGAAAATGCTGAGTAATTCTAATAGACATGTTAATGCAAAAGCCAGTGTGGTTTAATATTTAAGCTCCATTTCTGTGTTGGGAACATACCTGACGTCAGTGTTCTGTGCTCCAATGACTAAAAACATGAAAGTCTGAATATTCCATTTCCTGTTTCCTGAATTTCAGTGTAATGTGCATATTATTTCCAGCTTTAGCATTTCGTTGTTAGAAGGCATGTCTTTAAAAAGGCCGTATCATGTATATAAGGAATGCAATACACTGAGCTCATAACATTAGAATGGTGGCTGCCAGGGTTGGGGGGACAGACAGGTGATGGTTGGGTAATCCTCTAAGTCAGCAGAATGCCACAATGTGGAGGCTGAAGGACAGTGATGGGAAAGGCTGCTTTCAACCAACAACTGAAATAATCAGGGCAAATTTTGAGATGATAGAAATGCTCTAAATTTGGACTGTGGTGATTAAACCTCTGTACATTAGAAAAATAAAGAAATCAGATGCTTGAGTGAATAGATCTTAAAGTATGTAGGTTACATCTCATTAAAGTTGCTCCTTAAATAAAGTTTTCTTCTTCCAAAGAAAACAGAAAAAAACAGGTAATGCTATTTTTAAGCTTGTTCTTGGTTATTTATTTTCAATTTCAAGATTTTCTCTGCTGACAGATTGTGCTTTGCTACCCGAGATGATTACATTTCAGAGCTGCAGTCAGACCATTATCCTCATAGTAAGTATTAAACTAAATATTTAATAAGTGTGGCACATCTAATAAGCACCAGGAATAAATGATAGGTCATTAAAACTGAAAGTAATAACATAAAACTTGTCTAGTTTTTTTTTTCTCTTGGAAACCATTCCTGTGAATTATACTCTTGAGAATATTTTCATCTGCCAGCGTATTACAGGGCGTATAAATAAGGACAATGGATGAAAATGCACACAAGAGAGGACTGCTCAGAATTCGAGCCATCTCTCCACTCTCCCACCAAAGAACATTATCAAATTACTGATTAAATTCTAATTCTCTCCATGCACAAAATATACAGATCTTCTATGTGGGTGTCAAATGTCATCAGATTTGTTAAATATCTCTCAGTCTACATGGGAAGAGCTAGGTTTCTTCTTAGGAGAGTTTAGTAAAAAGCCTTGGGTTGGGGATGGCACAAACTGGCTTCTTTGTCTCCATACAAGGCCTCAGAGAAGATGTAAGAAAAATTTATACTTTAGGGCCAGCAAGATGATCAGCAGTTAGGCACTTACCAAGTACTTCTAATGGTTTCAGTTCACCCTGGAGCCCGTATGAATGGAAGAAGAGAAATTACAAAGTTATCCTCTGACCTCCACAAGAACACTGGTGTGTGCATGCGTAAGTTTGTGTCAACACACACATACATGAAATAAAATAAAAAACAAAAACCATGCTTCAACATGCTTTGAATCAAGATACATGATTGGCCTGTAACTTTTCTGGACATGAAAGCACACAATTACTGAGATGGGTTCTGAGTTATGACCTTCCTCCCTTTCCTCCTCTTCCTCCCCTCCCTCCCCAGAGAATGCATGAACACACCACAGTAAAAGAGGAGGGACATAGACTAGGTCTGCTAGGTGTCTCTTAAGGTCTAGTAATCATTAGGACTTGGAAGAAATAATGTACTTTCAGAAAAGCAGTGAACTGTCAGGATCCAAAAGGGGACCTTGGAAGACATGCCAACATGAACAGTGAGTGCTAGGGAGTGCTAAGGAGCCCTATCACCAGAGACTTAAACTTGGAAGTGTGTCGTTCACTGTATGAAATCTAAGATCCAACTCCTTTAGCTGGGAATTTTGTAGGCAGAAGGTTTCTTGTGCATCTCACAGTACAGTCACGACTAACCATCAACTAGCCAGCAGAGAACTCCAACAAACTCCAACCTGAGGAAACGGCACCGAGAAGAAAACTACTGGCTTGACCCTCCTGTTTCTCATTTCCTTCTTCTCCGTTATGATTATGACAGGTCAAGCACCTCTAAACATTTCCATTAGAGGAAAAGATTGTACTCACAGATGCACAAGACTATGAGAAAAAGGAGGTAGGTGAGCAGCTCCCGTAACACACTTTTAAGATACTTCTCTCGGTTAGTGCTGCTCTCTTCCATGAGGCTTGTTCCCCAGAGACCTTTAAAATAATGAAGAACAAACAAAACAAGGTCATTTCACAACTGGCAAAAGGGAAAATAAAATTAATAGTAAACCAATTCTCCCGTGGAAATATGAGTACATAAGAATATGTACACACACAAACTGCATGTGACTCAGAAGTGATTTTATTTAGTGTACATCATGCTCCAGTCCCCTCAAAAGTCCAAAGTCCAAAGCAAATCGGTCATTTTTTTGTAGCTTCTAAGATCATTAGCAAATACCTTTAAAAGTTTAAGAAGATGGAAAATGAAGGCAATTTAAAAGATTTAGCAATTGTGCTTGCCACATAGCTTTTCGTCATGCTTGGTAAAGGATACACCTGATGTCCCCTCTGCTAGTCATAGCTAAGTAGATGGTGTGACTCCAGGGCAGACTACCTCTGAGGTACAAAATGTGAGTTGTTGCATCATTTCAATTTGGCATATGGCAGAGAGGCTACTCTGTGCTCATCATAAGAAACACAATGACAACTGACAATGCTTAGTCTCCTTATTCTTAACAGGTTTGTAAAGCACCAATTAATAGGGTTTAAAATTAACAGCAACAGTTTCTACAGCTCCTCTGTCTTTCTTTTGGGATAAACTATAACCAGCAACCATGTTGTGTATTTCAGCAGCTGCAAAGTGTCAGGCTGGTGAAGTAAAGATGATGTAACTCTCAGAGAGGTTACGGGAGAGAATGACCAGTTTGGGATTCAGCCAGCTGGCAGGCAATATGATAGCTGTCCAAGCCCCCAATAATGAACAGTGTGGTGAAGTACAATGCTGGGTCCGTGGGAGAGCCTTAACATCTTCCCCAAACACTAACTTCTCAATCCTTCCAGTTAGGCTACCAACAGACACAAACCTGGCTCCCACATGTTACCTGTCATTCACTCTAGACCTTACCCTTTTCATTAACCCAAATTCAGACCACACTTGAGCCAGAGGGAGAAAAGGAAACTGTATAAGGTTTTTCACATCAAGGAAATGAGGTCATAGTTAAGGCTGATATACTTTTTAGGCCTTATAACAACACAAGAGCTCTACTCTATTAAATTAAGATATTCCATTTTCCTTTTCTTCCTTTAAAAAATTAGCATCTAAATTTTAAGGACATTGTGTTACTCATTGAAGGTTTCACCACTCTGAAAGCTGAACAGAGTTTATAAGCAAGTTCACTGCTGCCAAGAGCTGGTATTTGTCAGGGATTTGCTCATGCAGAAGAAATGCAGCAAGCGGGATGTTTATTCATTGCAACTCTATCACATTGAAGGGTTTTTCACAAATTTAGATGACACGGAAAATTACAAGTCAGGCTAGCACTGCAGCCAAGGTTCAGGCTTGACAGCCTCAGGTACCACTGCACTTATATCTTTGGGCAGAATTCTTCGGGAGGTCAGGCCCACAGTATACATGTGGTGATTGCAGATTGCTTTAGCTTCTTTACTGCTATGGGGTCAGTGATTTTATTTTTTCCAATGCTTTAGAGACAGCCGTGCACTAAGAAATAGACATAATTTCATGCAGATGGTATTCTCTGACCTTTAAATAGAAACAGACAAAACGTTGTCAGATTTTTCTCAAGCCAAATTTGCAATGAATTTAATTCAAGCCCTTAAAAGGAAATGAAAAGAAACACTTCCTTTTCTTATCTCTATACTATCTTGTAGTTACTTTTTTATTACCCTACCTACTTCCTAATTATTAACAATCTTTGATTCTCCCCCCACACACACTGGGTATATACAGAGGGCTATCTTATGAAACAGAGACCCCTCTGCACCATTCTCCTATTGCAGACTACTTTGCTGGCTCATGAGTTGACAGGTAGGAGCGGTTTAAGGTGCACATAGATGTGCACACCCCAGATGTACACTCTTCTTTTCTTCCTATTTGAGCAGACAACATCAAACAAGAAATCTGAGGTTCATCTCAAAGTCATCTCTCCTTTTATCCTTCTTCACATGGAATTGGTTCTGTAATTAGTTTTATTTTATGTGTTGAGAAAGGGTCTCACTGTGTAGCTCAGTCTGACCTTGAACTTGTAATGCTTCTCCTACCTCTGCCTCCTGAGTTCTGGGAATACAGACATGCACCACCACATAAAGCCTGAATCTGCAACTCTGATGGCTTCTGTCTTTAATCTAGGCCTATAGCATCATAGGCTGTATGCTGAGCTGCAATTCTGGTCACCTTTTTCTGAGTCAGGACTCTCCTGACCATCCACTGTTTGTATCCTCTACATTCTTCAGTCTGGCGAACACTAATCATGTCTGAAGTCTCTGTAATTTCAAATACCTACAGAAAAAAAGTACAAGTTCCCTAATGCAACATTTAGGTCTGCTTAGCCTTCTTCCTGCTTCTGTTCCCCAAATCCCTCTGCCTTCAAAGTGCAGCTTACTTTGAATCTCTATGAAGACCTTTACTGACTTTCTCAGGTAGAGACAGATTACCTCTTCCTTGAGTTCCTCCCATAGCCAAGACTTGACATTGTAACTACTTATTTGCAGCTTTTTCACTTGCTAGACCTTGAATCTGAGCAGCTTGAGAATTGGGACCTTGTATTGTTCATCCACATATGCCTAGGATCTATCCCAGAGGCCAAGCTTACTGACTACATGATCTTGTTACTATGCCACTTCATCACACCTAACAAGCTCTAGAGGGCAAACACAGCAATGGAAATGAAAATCTGTTTGTTCAAAAGTTTGGTGCAAATGAAGGAAGGAAAAGATAATGGAAGGAGGCATGGATTAAAGCTGTAGGGAAAGTCTCTGTGTCAGTATGTGGGTTCACAGACACAGGCAGAGGACAACCAGAGGAATGTCCTCAGTTACCATCTAGATGTCTTAGTTAGGGTTCTACTGCTGCAACAAAAACACCATGACCAAAAAGCAGGTTGGGGAGGAAAGGGTTTTTCTGGCTTACACTTCAGCATTGCTGTTCATCACTGAAGGAAGTCAGGGGCGGGAACCCAGAGACAAGAGCTGATGCAGAGGCCACAGAGAGGTGCTGCTTACTGGCTTGCTCAGACTGATTTCCTACAGAAGCCATGACCACCAGCTCAGGGGTGACCCCATTCACCATGGGCTGAGTCCTTCCCCATCAATCACTAAGAAAATACCTCACAGCTGGATCTACAGAGGCATTTTCTCAGCTGAGGCTCCTTCCTCTGATGGATCTAATTGTGTCAAAGTGACACTGTCCACCTTGGTTGTGAGACAGAGTCCTCCCTACTGGCCAGGAACTTGTCAAGTGAGCTAGACAGCTTTTTCTTGGCTTCTCTGATGGTGGGATTTTAAGTACATCAATACCACACACTTAGCTTTTTAAATATGGGTTCTAGGGATCAAACTTAGGATGATGCTATCTCCTTAGCCCAAAGGAAAGTTCCAATGGCCAAGTGTGAATGGTGGGAAACAAAGAAAGAAAATAAAAACCAAAGGAATAAGCCCCTCCTCCCACTGGGTTATGGGGGTCCTTTACCTCATTGGCTGGGGCTGAAGATCAAGACCAACCCTCAGGTATCCTTGTTAGTATTACCATGACCTGTGAAGTCTTGTTTCCTGCCTCAGTCACGATTGGAAGCTGGGCATCCCTTGACCTCTACCAGGCCGATCAAGTGGAATCAGGACAGGACCTTCAGTGGCAATACTGAGGAGGGAGGCTCTGGCTATCCTTTGGTACCATCAGGCTCTGGGACTCACACCTGTCCTATGATGTCTCCAAAGGCAAAACATATATCCATCAACCATGAGGACAAGGGCCATAGTGATACCTACAAGTGAAGGGGGTTAGCACTCCTCTATTTTTCTGGCTAAGCTGTGGCTCTGGTCCTCAGGGAGGATTCAGGAAAAGAGTATCAGGAGTGGCACTGCCACCACAGGGAAGAGAAGACATGAGAAAGTATCATCAGGGGACTAGTCACCTTGGAGGGCCGCCTCCCAATCAGCTCAGCTACATCTCTGAGCAATAAGTGTTCCACAGAGGGTTGTTGAGGGACAGGTAGTAAGGAAGAGCTGAGGGCAGATGCTGAAGAGTGGGTGCCACTGACCCCATGGTGAGGAGCCCAGACTCCACACTCAGTGCACTGGCTATAAGCATAAAGTCTGAGGGATGGCCCCAGCTACTCACAAGGTCGAACCTACAACCCGCCTCTGAAACATTTTTCTATACTGAGGCACTGCCTTCAAAATTGATAAGATTCTTTGGAAAAGCTCCAAAGATTTCAAAAAACTTCCAGGAAGCCAAACATGGTATTCCTATAACTGTAACACTAATAGCCACTCCTGGAGGGATGAAGCTAGCGGATGGAAAGTCCCAGCTTGTACTGTGAGACCTCATCTTATAAGACCAGAATTTTAAAAACACCTGAAACATGTCCCGTATTAGGGAGGAGTTAGGGAAATGGGGTATGTATATGTGAATATGATCAAAATAAACTGTAGGCATGTAAGAAATTCTCAAATATAATAAAAATATTATATTTAAATAAAAAACATGTTCATCAAATAAGCAATGGACAAACAAAAGGTAATATACATATACAATAAAATGGAAACCAAACATCTGTAAGAACAAAATTCCAGTGCACATGGCTGCAGGGCGGAGTGTAAAAATAGGCCACACAAAATAAGCCAGACACATCCGGGCAAATTCTAATTTTACATGTAGTGCATTTGTACATGACAATAAGAAAATGGGAAAAAATAGTTAAGTAGAACCACAGCGTTATAAATATATCTAATGCTCACTTAGCTGTGGCTACAATGGTAAATTTGATGCTGCACATACTTTTAAAAAGAGAAAGAAAGTAGGTTCTCCAATTTAGATAAATTAGTAATCTGGATATCCAGAGTAGTTGACATGGTTAATCCTCCTGATGAATCAACATTTAAAAGGTAGAAAAATATAAAAAGTGCCTGGCTAGCGTTAGGTATGTATAAACTCTGCAGGGATTTGTCACAGCAAGAACAACTTTGAGCTCCAATGCCTGTAAGTAAACCCTACTTCCAATGTTTAATAGCTGTGACTTTAGGAAAGTTATCTAAGCTATAAAAGCCTTGGTTCCCTCATCAGGAAGATGGTGTGAGGACAGGTTCTTCAATACAAGGGACACCCTATGGACAAAACAAACTATGACCATAAAAAAGGCATCAAGAGTGCTGAACACAGTGAGCAATTTATTGTCATTTAACAGGCTAGGTTACAATGTCTCAGCCTCTCTACTCCTGACATGCTGGGTGGGCTGATGTGCTGTGGTGCAGGAAGAGATCACCTTGTGCTCTGTAAGATGTCAGTACCATTTATTCTTCCTTCTATCCAGCAAGTGCATCCTCCTCTACTCCACTAGTAATAGGACACTGTAGCTTACTCCTTCTCTAGCTGCATTCTCCATCTTCATGCCGAATATTTGATACACGTACGTGGCTTACTTAATAAGCCACAAGAATGCCAACTACCACTTCTTCATAACGGAAATAAAATGTTTAAAGTTTTCTTCAACTAATAATTTCCCATTTACTGCCTTGTGTGCTGCATCTCTGATAGCTGCACCTTCCCAACATCATCATTATTATTACAGTTTATTAGATATTACTGAAGGAACAGATGCAGAGTTGCACAGGGAAAGAACATGGGAAGGAACTCACAGCTACCATGGCCTCTCCAGTGTCCCTCTCTCTCAGAACCTCTGCAAAGTTCCCACTGATCAAGCCTGTCTCATTGTGAGTTTACTGAAATTCTTCTCTCTCTTTATATATAATGCATCAGTGTTTTCCTGTTCTATTAGTATTACCACAAAAAGATTTTTCTATTTTACAACTAGCATATACATGTAAACACTGTGTGAAAAGGAACTCTCACCATGTGTAATACTCATGAAGCACTCACAGCAAAGATTTGCTACCAGTTTTTAAATGTTTTCTCATTTAATTGTTTCAACACATTTTTCTCATTTAATTGTTTCAAAACATTGAGGTCTATGTACGGGCTATTTCTTTTCTAAAAGAAAACGTTCAAAGTCTAACAGTAGGAGAACCAGGATTTAAATGTAGGTAGGCCTGACCTGTCTAAACCAAACAGCTTCAACATCTGTCAACATCTGGATGGTTTCTATGCCGGACTAGGGGGGAGGGGGGACGGACACGCGACGACAAGAAATACCAGGATGTAAGTCTTAAAGGTGGAGAATAAAATAACTAGGTGGATGAGAGTTAGTGAAACTCCTTTCTTTCATGCCTCTGGCGGCAAAACTTTGAGAACACAGGATTTAATCTGCTATTGGAAAATCCATGTCCTCTTCAGCCTTGTGGTGAGTTGGTGCAAGGAAGGCAGACACATGAACCAGCCCAGCCGGTATCTGGAGAAGCAATCATCATGTTGGAATAGCAGAGAACATTATTTTAGGACACACTTTCGGTCTTTAAACACACATGAGGTGGGGTAATATTTTCTTTGCAACTGTTTAAGAAATACGTTTAGAATTAGAAATGGTCAAAAATGTGCTTCTATAGACATTACTGTATTTGTGTAGTCAACAACCACCCTCTCAATTAATGGTTGGTACCCATCTAAACTCGGCTAACACTGTAAGTCCCTTCCTAGATAGGCTGAAGGGACATGGTGAATCGCCTCCAACTGAAAAGCATGGGTGCTAAAATAAATTTGTTCCTTATTTTGTGACATTTACCCAACACAACAGTCCCAACTATCATCAGTTGTACAAGAATATTCTGTTTTCATCCTCCACAAACCCCAGACACTCTTAAAAAACTTTCGCCTGTTTTCCCAAAGTGTGCTAGCATCCTAAAGGGAGAGGGTGGCGCCCCAGGAATTCCTATCAACAAGGGCGCAGTGAAATTCCGCGATGGGTACCGGAAATCGCGCAGAGTTAGCGGAGGTAGGAAGGTGCGCTCGCTCAGAAAGAAGGAACGCGGACCAGAGTTCGGGCCCACAGACAAACAGTTCACAAGCTTGCACCGGACACCGCAGGTCTCGTTCTTACCTCGCAGCCCGCGCACCAGCCTCTCGGCCCAGGCCACTCGGGGCGGCTGCCCGTCCATCGGGAGGTGGCGATGTAGCGGGTCCCCGCCGCCTGCGGGGCTGGGACACGGCGCGCCCTGGTCCTCTAGCCGGCGCCTCCTCCCGCTCGGGTGCCCGGTGCCCCGGTAGCTCCCAAGCGCACGTCCGCGGGCACCAGCCGAGCTCACAGCCGAGGAGGAGGCCGACCTGCGGCTCCCCGGACGCCACTCCACGTCCATCTCCACCACCATCCCTCCTTCCTCTCCTTCCACCTCGTCGTCATCATCGTCTTCCTCGGCTTCGAAACCCGGGTTATCGCGGCTCCACGCCTGCCTGGAGCACGACGAGAGCGGAGGAGAAGGGGAGGCGGAGGCTCCGGCCGGGGGGTCCCGCGCGGCCGCCTGCCGGATGCGCTCCATCTCGATCTCCAGGCCCCGCTGCTCCCGGAGGCCTCCTGGGACTGCCAGGCCAGTGCCCACCGCCGAGCCTCCGGCAGCCAGCCGGCCCAGCCCGGGAGCTCGTGGTGCGGGCGAGCGCTTCGCATCCCCGGGCGGCTGCGGCTGCACACGGTTGGAATTCACCATCGCGGTCACTGGCGCCCCGCGCGTCCCGGAGCGCCGCTTTCCTCTGCAGCAGGAGCCATGTTCTTTTCTTCCCGGGGTCCGCCGCCTGCTCCCCGCCCCCGCCCGCCCCCTCGGCCCGCCTCCCGGGGCCAGACCAGGCCTTGGCTGGCCTCAAGCGCGGAGAAATGGCCCTTGGCGGCCAGCGCGCGCCCTGTAGCTCCCGGGCCAGCGTTCCAAGTGGAGGTTAGGGTCCCAAATGGCATCCACATTCCTCTGGGGTAGCTCGCAAAAGGAGGGAGTTCTTGGCCGACCAGCTCCTCTGGAAAAGGAGTTCTGTATTTGTCTATGTCTCTGTGACCTCCTGATGATACTTCCTCCCTTTCTGTCCCTGTCTAGATTTGCCAAGGTCCAAAGAGTCTCCTCAGTAAAGACTGAGATCCTGGCGTGGGATAGTGTTAACTAGAGAAATCTAGCTTGAACTGAAGTCTGTAGGAGGGAAAAAAAAAATCTATCCTTCATTTAAAAACTATACCATATCACTAAGGCTGTCTAGCCTTGCACTTGGTGGCCCTCATCTCCCTGATTTTCTTTTTGATTGGGTGATTTCCCCTGTCTTCAGACATCCTGAGGATTCCAAGGATTGGGTTTGGGGACTTGTCATTTTCGCTGGTGCCCAGCACTAGGCTCTGAGCAGTGGAATACTGCTTCAGGACTTAGGTCTACATCTTCATTCCTCACCAGACCCAACTGGCATGTTCAACTTACTGCTCTGCACTTAGTTGTTACCAAGCCTACTCCAAGCTCAATTTTCTAAGGTGTCCCAATCTCCTTTAAATTTCATATCCCTGGTTGAGAATTGTGCATCTCTCCCTTCTAAGGCTCCTCTTAGAATATTCTCATCTGTGTGCCCTTCAAGTCCCTCACGGGTCTTCTAAATACTTCTAGCCTCGAGGGTCTGTCTGATAAACTCTCTGCTTTTCATTTCCACAGCCGGCATTGTCATTCCACACTGGAGCAAATGATTTCTGTCAGTCCCGCCTCTCTCCTGCCATTCCAGTACTAACCAGCCTTACCTTCTTTAACTTCGGGGATAAGACTGGATTGGAAGCCTTCAAGTGCAATGGGCCCTGTATCCTTCGTGTCTCTGCTGTTTCCGTATTATAGGATCAGCCATGCTGATGATAAAAGAGTGTATGGACACCAGTGGCACAGGCACTAAGACCAACAATCAATAAGTGGGATCTCCTGAAGCTGGGAAGCTTCTGCAAAGCCAAGGACACTGTCAATAGGACAAAACGCCAGCCTACAGAATGGGAAAAGATTTTCACCAACCCTACAAGTGATAGAGGACTGATCTCTAAGATATATAAAGAGCTCAAGAATTTAGATCCCAAAA